>JBBPCW010247594.1:2114-14700 GCA_037974425.1 Phenacogrammus interruptus
TGGTGAAAGGGAAATCTGTGCGGGACCGGCGGATTCTGCTGATTCCCCCCCCCCCCCATATCAAGGGACTACATCACCAGTCACCTCATCCCTGCTTGGTATGATGTTGAGAAAGGCAAATTATTATCAGAGCTGAGTGGTGTGTCCAAGGCTGCCATCACAGCAGATGGATGGACAAGCGTCTCTCAGGACCATTATTGAACTGTAACGCTACACTACGCCAAGCAGGGCCGGATTTTGGGGCAGCTGGTAGCCTAGTGGTTTGGGCATTCGCCCTACGATCAGAAAGTCTGGGTTCGATTCCCAAGACCGCTAGGCACCTCTGAGGTCCCCTGAGCAACGTACTGTCCCCACACACTGCTCCCCGGCGCCGTGTTCCTGCTGCCCCCTGCTTCACTTGGTGAATGGGTTAAATGCAGAGGGTGAATTTCGTGCTGCTCACACTGTGTGCAGTGGTGTGTTCACGTATGACCGAATAATCACTTCACTTTTTTAAATTTTAGGGAAAGTCTTGAGAAACTTTTTTTTGTAGCACAGACAGGTGAGACAGCGACAGTGGACAATGCTGGGAACATGGATACCGCAATAAGAAATTTAATTTAGAAATTAAAGTGAAAATCAGCTGCTTTCACAAGTGCAGTATTGTTTCCAACTGGAGTGTGTTCTGTTGCTGTGTGGATAAAGAAATCAAGCATGGAAAAGTCCTCCTTAAAGGGAAGCAGCATCTACTCAGAAATAATGAATTTATTACTATTTACATTAATATGCACTAAACATTTTAATAATATAAGACACATAAGTTTAATAAACAGATGTTTGATGAGCTAAAAACACAGATACCCCCCCCCACGCCCCCCTTCACTGACCCATCACTTGATGGTAGAGATTTTTTGAACAGTTGCCTTTAGCAATGCACCGAAATCATTATTTTTGGCCGAAACCGAAAATGAAGAAACACTTGGCTGAAAGCTGAAACAGAAACACCGAAAGAATAAATCTGTTATTTATTTAGCATTCAAACAATGCACAATATGAAATTTGAAATAAAATATTTTACTTGGTCCCACTCATAGCCTAAAAGCAAGAAATATTATACAATTAAATATCTTCTCAGGATTAGTTAGAAACGTTGAGCTCAGTCGCTGTCCAGTGTTTTTTTTACTAAAAATTTCATTAAATTGTTACTGTATTTACCCTGCTTATACCAAAGGAAACACGAGTGCATTAATTACAGTACAGTCTATACATGGGGTAATATTTGCATTTACATTCTAGTACTGCAGGAGTTCAGTGTGTATCTTTACATTTTCATTAAGGGTAACACCCCTGGCTCCATAAGTTAGTACCTCAACCAATAGTGTATATTACAGCAGCAACAAAAGCACTGAGATCAGACCTGGGTTCTGTTCAACGAAACAGGATTATGGGGAAAGTCTGGCTTATTTCAAGGGAAAGTAAAGGAAAGTAAGCCAGACTTTCCCTTAATTTCATGAAACAGGACCCTGCTCCTGAATTTTGATTGGCGCAGAAGTGAGGCTCCATGGCCCATAGACTGAGAAACGGTGCATTAGAACACAATTGTGATTGATAAATGACAATTAAGGCTTAACAGACCATTTTTGATTAAGGCAAGGTGATTTTTACATAAAGGTCCACAAGATCCCTGTTACATCATTGGAAAGTAGATTAAATGGACAAGAACTTCAGAGCTGCTAAAAATCAAAGGCCACACTAATATCATAAATGCCCTCTCTCTAGTACTCTCTCACCTTTCATTTTCCTTTCCTGATGGCTCGTTCTGTACATTAAAGGACATTGTGTTTTACACAATGCTGCAGCACAGCAGACAAGGGGCTGGTCTTGTAAGGTTGACTGTCATGAAAAAGCCATGTAATGTCAAAGTAAGAAAACCTCACTGTGATTCAAGCAAGCCTGAATCTGCTATTCCTTTACAGTAACTTCTCCCTATAATATAGTTGTTACTGTGCACACTTAATTTTTCCATATGCCATGTGAGTCAGACCCTTCTTAATACACCCTTGAATGGAAAATAATTAGACCACTTACTGAGGTGGTCTCAGCATGTTTATTGTGATTTGTTTTGTGGTCTACATTGTTAAAACAAAGCGGCCCAAGTCCCGTTCCAAAACTTAAACCGGAAGAAGAAGCAGAATTACTTAAGTATGCATGATGATCGCAAGCTATGAGCCTGCAGAAATCAGATACAGGTGCTTTAATTCATCCTCTTATATAAACGATGCTTCCCATAATTCACTGTAGCCTGGTTGGGCTCTGAGGTCTAAAGGTGTGGAAGTGGTATGAGATTATGAAGGCATTATTAGAGACAAAACTTTAACTATTTTTGAGGTGCCCAAATGCTGACTTTGTGACAGCTTTGATGTGATCATCAAAACTAAGTCTCCATTCATGATGACACTGAGGTTTTTGACACATGTCTTAAATGCTCTAGATTTCAGGTGGGCACTAAGAAATGATCTTCCTTCTGTATTACCAAACATAATAATCTTGGTTTTGTCTTTATTTAACTGGAGAAAATTATGATGCATCCAGTTATGCACTTTCTCAAGGGACCCGACACAACTGGGCCAAAGTCACTTGGTGAGAGAGCTAGATAGAGCTAGATAGTGTCATCTGTATAGTTATGATAGGACACATTATTCTATTTTAGAATTTGACCCAGAGGAAGCATGTACAGATTGAATAGGACTGGTCCCAGAATGGACCCTTGCGGGACTCCATATGGCAGTTTTCTCTGATTCACACAAACCAACTGAGACAAATATCTCCTGCCTTCCAGGTACGACCGGAACCAACTAAGGGCCGTAGCTGAGAACTCAACTATGTTTCGTTAGTTAGTTATTTTCACATACTTTTAGTTTTGGATTTACACTTATACCATCTTTTTTACAATTAAATGAAGAAAATATAACGATTACTGAGGAAACTGTCTGTCTGTGAGCTTACAGTCACACATGAGAAAGAAATATCTGGAAGGAGGAGCAGATTAAAAGCAAA
Organism: Phenacogrammus interruptus; assembly: GCA_037974425.1. Classification (NCBI taxonomy): domain Eukaryota; kingdom Metazoa; phylum Chordata; class Actinopteri; order Characiformes; family Alestidae; genus Phenacogrammus; species Phenacogrammus interruptus. Next base: position 5,151 of record JBBPCW010247594.1, read on the forward strand.
TCCACCACCGCTGCGAGAGTCAACTCTGCGCTTGCCAGCAAACTCAACATTCTCTACCCTTGCTGTGAGGCTAATCATGCTAATCCTAGCCACGCGGCTAGTGACAGCTATTGTCTGCAAATGGAGAATGGCAACATTGTCAACATTACGGAGTATGATGTGCTCAAAGCGATACAGTGAATCAATATCAAAAAAAGCGACAACATCTCTGGGTGCCTGCTGTTTTGCTGTGCCATCTGTCCAGCAGAGACTCTTCAACAAGTCTCTGGCTCAGTCTCTGATACCAACTTGCTTTAAAAGATCTACTGTTTTTCCTGTACCAAACAACAATGTACCCTTGTGCCTAAATGATTACCTGCTTGTTGCAATAATGTCGATAGTCATTAGGGTTTTTGAGACAATTAAAGACCACATCACAGCATCCATTCCCAGCTCCACAGACTCACTACAGTTTCCTTAACAACAGAGGATGCCATCTCCCATGCCCTGCACGCCACCCACAACCACGTGGATAAGAAACATGGGTACTCTAGGGAGTTTTTCCTCACCTTTGTCATCCTTGGTTTGCTCAGTAGGTGCTAGGACCTGGATCTGTAAAGCTGCTTTGTGATAGCACTGGTTGTAAAAGCATTATATAAACAAAATGTAATTCAATTGAATTATGTGAGACTGCTGTTCATTGACTACAATTCAGCTTTCAACAATCCACAAACAAACCATGCTCAGAACACGGTTGGAGGGTTTGTTTCACGTAGCCTATGCACAACAGATGACTCTGGGAACAGCCGACATGTTGAAATGGGCCAAGCGTGAAAACATCTTAAATTACAGGCTTTGCTGTAAAGGAATACACAATCTGATATGTCTGCTAAGGAAAATGCAGGTTTTTTTCACTTTATTTCTTATAATTTTCATCCTGTTTTGATCTCAAGAATGCATTAAAGCACGTCAAGTTACCAGTGGTTGCCATTTCCCTTCTTTTAGACCCTGCGGCAGTCCGAGCTCTGAATTTGAGTCTTCACCAGGGATTCTGCACAGTCAGACCACAGATGGTGAGAGTTGATGCACCATCACACTCAACATAGGAGCTCCACAAGGCTGTGCACTCGACACCTTCTATATACCCATGACAGCATGGCCACACAGAGTTCCACATCCATCTTTGCTGACAGCATAGTAGTGCTGGGCCTTATGTTGTCAGAAGAACTGACAGCATAGCAGTGCTGACATCATGTTGTCAGAAGAACTGCTTCCAACTGACTGTTGGCAACATCAAGGAGCCTGTAAGCAGTCCAGCAGCAGTTCTACACCCTTCTCAACATCAACAGGACTGCAGTGGAGATGGGTGAGCAGCTTCAGGTATTCATCTGACAGGGTCTGACACAAACTGAACACAGTCAAGCACAGGCAGGGCAGCATCCCAACAGTGGTCCTAAGGACATTTTATTCTAGTGCTGTAGAAAGTGTATTGACCTAGAACAGCTCTGTACTATATTAAGAGACTGCAGAGTGATCCAGGCAGCAGAACACTTTGCTAGATCAGCTTTCCATCTCATACCAGGGGATGCAGGAACAGCTAGAATTGTCAGAGACTCGTCTCACCCCAGTAACTGTTTGTATAAAGTTCTTCAAAAAAGTGTCAGTACCTTCCAGTGTCAAAATTGAACACACTTTTATGATCGCTTTTTCTTGCTGCTTTGGTAAGTTTTATCTGATTACAGTGTACTGTTGTGAGGCTAATCATGCTAATGCTAGCGATGCGGCTAGTGACAGCTATAGCTTGCTAACTGTATATGGCAACATCATCAACTTTATGGTCGCTTTTTCTTGCTGCTGTGCTCTGATTAAAGATTTCGGACAATATTAGCATTAGTAACATCACTAAGTGCGGAGGGAATCGCATTCTGTAAATATCACAACTGATTGCTAGTAATCAATTACTTTAGCACACTTCTGCTGTCAAAAGAATATAACAGTTGCTAGCTAAGATGACATGTCTTCCTCTGACATCTGTATACTGACTGCAGGGTGAAATTGGAACAAAAAATGAACAATGATATATTGGATTTGATTATTTATAGGCAGCTCAAATAATAACCTAGGTTGTTTTATAGAGAGAGAGGGAGAAAGAGATTTACCCTAGTACTGTATAACTGCATTTTGCAGTAAATTAGGTAAAATATGTGAGATGATAAGTGTCTAAACCTGCAGTAGATGTTTTGTAAGTATACTTTTGCATGTTTGGTAGGATGGGTTCTACATGCCATTTTTCCCTTTGAGAAGTGTATTATGATGGTTCCTGTAGAGTATAAAAGACTGATGGGTCAGAGTACCAGAGACTAAGAATGTCCACACTTACACCAAATATATACAAGGAGGTAATTTGAGGGTAGAAAGTACTTTCATGCAAGTATCATAATTAAGTACAATTTTACGTTTGTCTTTAAAAACACAGCAAATACATTTTGAAGTAATATCATAAATACATCAAATTCTCGAGGGAAATTTAAAAGCTATCCAGCAGATAGACCATATAAGGTATCACCTTTTCCAGCTTCAGCATTAAAGTGATTGAAATGAGTGGATGAATAACCCTGTAGTATACACTACCAGTCAAAAGTTTGGACATTACCTGTTGCTCTGGTGCAGCTTTGCACACTCTTGACATTTTTTCCCTCAGATTCATGAGGAATCGACCTGGAATGGTTTTTAATTAACAGGAGTTTTTCATCAGGAGTTCATTAGTGGAGTTTCTCTCCTTCTTACTGTGTTTGGGATCATTCTTCTTAAAGTTGTGAGGGTCGGGTTGGTCCACAGTTAGTGATCCTGTTCCACTACGGTTCTACTGTACATTATGGCTAGAACCACTTAACTATAGTTGTAAAAAAAAAAAAACAACAACAGTCCATCATTCCCTTATTACAGAACAGATTCTGGTTTGTTGTTTACTGCATAATTCCATGTGTTGCTTCATCCTTTGGTTTGCTTTCAATATTAATCTACAATGTACAAAATAATAAAAACAAAGAAAAAACACTGAATGAGAGTGTGTCCAAACTTTTGACTGGTAGTGTACATTATATTGAAATATGCTACTCTGCATAATGGGCCCTATTACTTTTAGTACTTTAAGTATATTTTGATGCCATTATTTTTGTACTGTTTTCAGACTTATAACTGAGCATTTCTATACTGTGATATTGGTATTTAATTCAAGATCCGAGCACATATTTTACCTGTTTTGAGTGTCATATATTTATTCATGCATTCACTGTTGGTGTGTGCTTATTTAGAATTCATCTCGTAACCCTTAGCGAAGCTATGTTTTCTGTTTTAATGCTGGAAAAATTCAGTTTGCCAGGTTCTACTTCCTTGACCCTGAAGGATGCTTCAGGAATGGAAGAGGATTCAGACATATTTGATGAACTTCAAAAATCATCTCAGGTGTCCTTCAAGGCCTTTACTGAAGAGTGAAATGGTAAGAAATCAATGCCTTTTATTTCTCTCAAATTAATAGTGCCATGTAAGAGAGATGGGGACTCGAGTCTGAGACTCGGACTTGAGTCGCACTTAAGTCGCACAAGCAAAGACTTGTGACTTGACTTTAGACTCGCCCTCAATGACTTAAGACTTGACTCGGTGCTGTGACTCGTGAGCAGTGTTAATTTCAGAGAATTGTTTATTTACATCTTGCACTCTTTCCAACAACCCAAAAACCGCTCACCTCGCCCTGGTGTCCCATTACTTTTGTCCGAGGTGAACGGTTTACAGCTAATAGCGGTTTTCGAGGGGTCGTTGGAAAGGGGTCACGAGCCCCATCTAACTGTGGGGTTTCACATTTAGAGTGAGAGATATATTTTTCATATTTAACATTGTTAAGTTATTCATATTTAAGAATTGTTAAGTACAAATGATTGTTGTCAGTTTTGTATAACTTATCATCCAGGTTCAACTCTATGTTCAGAGGAACTTCATGCAGAATATTGAAGCTTGTGTTCCAGTACTTGATTAAGAACTCCATATCCTTGAGTACATAGTCAGAAAGAATTATGAGCTTTAGTTATGGATATACAGTAACCGACCACTTTTTCGCGGATCAGCAGTCACGGATACAGTCTAACGCGGATTTTACCTGTATTTTTCTAGTACGTGGAAATTCACATGATAAAACTGCAAATATCCTCCACTGTTTTGTGAAATATACCCATATGTATGTATGTATATATATATATATATATATATATACATATGGGGGCATATTTTGGACTTACACTATAAAAATAGACATTTCCAGGCATCTGTTTTACCACATCAAATCTACAGTGTATAACATCATCAAAAGATTCAGAGAAACTGGAGGTATCTCCGTGCATAAGGGACAAGGCTGAAGAGCTTTTTTGGATGCCTCTGGTCTCAGACGACACTGCATCACTCATCGGTGTGATCGTGTCAATGCCTTTACTAAATGGGCCCAGGAACACTTCCAGAAACCACTGTCGGTGAACACAATCCACTGTGTCATCTGCAGATGCCCACTAAAGCTCTGTCATGCAAAAAGGAAGCCATATTTGAAAATGATCCACATGGTCCTGTGGGCCAAAACTCATTCGGACTGTTTCAAAGTGAGAAAGGGTTCTATGGTCAGATGAGTCCAAATTTGACGTTCTTGTTGGTAATCATGGACGTCGTGTCCTCCGAGCTAAAGAGGGGGGAGACCTTCCAGCATGTTATTAGCGGTCAGTTCAAAACTCAGCGTCTCTGGTGGTATGGCGCTGCATAAGTGCATTCGTTATGGGCAGCTAAAAGGTTTATAAAGGTTTTAGAGCAATACATGCTTCTCTCCGGACAAAATCTATTTCAGGGAAGGCCTCGTGTATTTCAGCAGAACAGTGCAAAAACACATACTGCAGCTATTACAACTGCATGGCTTTGTCAGAGAAGAGTCCGGGTGCTGAATTGGCCTGCCTGTCTCCAGATTTTACAAGTATAGAGAACATTTGGTGCATCATTAAACGAAAAATACGTCAAAGATGAGCACGAGCTCTTCATCAGCTGGCAACTTGTGTCAGGCCAGAATGGAGCTAAATTCCAAAACCAAAACTCCAGAAACTCATAACCTCGATGCCCAGATGTCTTCAAAGTGTTTTGTAAAGCAGAGGAGATGCTACACCATGGTAAACACGCCCCTGTCCCAACTATTTTGTGCCCTGTTGCAAGCATCAAATTTGAAATGTGCATAAAATTGTAAAATTTCTCAGTTAAAAATTTATGGCATCTATGTCCTGTTGTGAATAAAATATTGGCTCATGTGATTTGAAAGTAGGGGTGGGCGACATGGCCAAGATATCACATCATGATTGTTTTTTTACAGTTAAATCACAATTTCAGTTTTATCACAGTATTTATATTGATTTGTAACTTTAGATTTTGTTTACTATTCTGCAAGTTACTGAACAGTACAACTATTTTCCTTTGAACAGATTTAAACCAGTTTGTGCAATTTTGCCAACATGTTTATTTAAAGGTATTTAATGTTACTTCAGGATGACAAATCAACAAGAACAAAAAAGGAAAAATGGTCAACTATAAAAATGTCAACTACTGCAGGTCTTAAACTATCACTGAATTATTCAACACAGTTATTTTAACAGTGAAAAGTGCAATACTGTGTCTAAAATGTAATTATGAAAAACCCAACTTAGGAATGTTTTTCCAGCATCATTTTTAAGCATTTATCAGAATAGATGGATAGAATGAAGTCTATATAGGATTGGCAACCTTTAACACTCAAAGAGCCATTTGGACCCGGTTTGCACAAAAGAGAAAATACCGGGAGCCGCAAATCCTTTTTGACATCTAAAATGAATAAAATACTGCATTTATTGTTTTTTTTGTTTTACTTTTATGCTATGTATAAAATCTAGGATAGTGTGTTGCATGTGAAATAGCGCTAGCCAGTTAGCTGCTGTTCTAGTGTTAAATTATTGAGTGTGTCCGAAATCACGCACTTGTGTCAGTGCACTGAAATTTGGTGCATAGTGCACACTGCACAATACCTTCTGTAGTGCACACTGCTGTGGGTCAGTGCTGTCCTGAAAGGAACACTAACGTTTTGCTCTTAGTGGAAGTGACAGACTCACATTTGCTCGCGATTCTCCAGCCGCCAGAATATCTGCGGGTTTTACTGCAGTGTACATCAGTACAATAACTTGATTAATGTTACTCACATTTATACCAACCAGCTGCCTCCGCTTGGGCTCGTATTTCACTGTTGGCCGCCGTTATTCAACTCGAAAACACGTTGAAAGCCCCGCCCCCTCCGCTACGTGGTCAAAATGGCGCCCGTTTAGTGCAGAGTGTCCATCGTTCTCCTCGGCGTTTTCTGGCCGATTTCAGTGCAGCATCCGGGTTCTTTCAGTGCACTGAGCTTTAGCTTAGTTTTCAGTGTGAGCGCACTATGCACTAAAAGTGCGCTGGTGCGTGATTTTGGACACACTGATTATTTATTTTCCGAAGCCACAGGGAGCCGCAACATAAGGACGCAAGAGCCGCATGCAGCTCCAGAGCCACGGGTTGCAGACCTCTGATATAGACGATACTACAATCTCCCTGCTTTGGCAGATCATCGGTACATAGATTGTTTTTTCGATCTCACATGGCCTCATCGCCCAGCCTTATTTAAAAGTCTTTTAGTTTTTATTTTCCGGAATTCGGATTATACTTTGGAAATGTTAAACTACACAACACTCTTACGTTATTTTACAACTGCAACAGATAAAACAGTGATGTTAAGAGCAGTGTGTACATGTGTGACATCCCATCAGAAACTGAATCAGGAGTGAAGCTGCTGGATTATAGACCATAGAAAAGCTGCTATACACCCACTACAGCACTCATGACACATATGGAGGCGTTTCTACAGCTCACACTGCAATAGTTGTGCATTTTACACACACACACACACACACACACACACACACACACACACACACACACACACACACACACACACACAGCCACAAATGGTACAAACATTGAACAGAAAAAAGGAAAAAGTGGTTTCTTATTTTTGTCCTGTGGCTGTATAGCACAGTCTCATATGGCCATGACATTTTATGGCCACATCTCACTGCATGTTATACCTATATAGCTGTGTTTGCGACAAATAAAGAATCTTGAATCTTTTCTAGTTCATTGTAACAGAACAAAGGGCAGTTAATTTCGAAACTATACGTGAAAATGGCCTCAGTGACAAGATAAAAGGACACTCAATACTAAGAGAACATAAGCTATTAATCAATAGATAGCTTATTTCCTTCCAGCCCTTCATAAATCTGTATAGGGCAGCTCAATCGTTTTCAAATACAAATGCCTCAAGGTATGCTAGATTTCAAAAATTTCCAATGAAATTTCCAATTAAATGAAATTTTTGTATTAAAATTTTTGGTTCTTTAGGATACAATAGCTTAAACAAAACAAATGAAATCCACTTTAGTCTATAAAAGGCTGTCTTTAGATGTTTTAGTCAAGTATTAAGGCAACAAAAACATATTTTATGATAAGTAATAAACTCTAATTACTTATAGAGTAGAAGTTATCAACCTTGAGTCATACGCATGACTTTTGAAAATGAGGCATTGTATTATAAATTCTGTTCATTCTGTAAATGCTGTTTTTAATTAATTGATTCTAGTTACTTATTCAAAGCTGGAATAAAGCTGGATGGGACTACTTATATAATTTTATATGACTTCATATCATTTGTATTACTTTATTCATCTACCACTACACTGCCTTTATATTACTGGAAACAAATGCCAGTGTAGATATAAGTGTAATACAAGTTAACAAGTGTAATTAGATCTCATCATTTATAGAAATAAGCAATCCACCACAAAGTGATACATCTGTAGTATGTGTTAGAAGTAATATGCTAATTATGTAACGCTCGAGAAAGTCGATGATTATCACTCACTGCTCTCAAGTATATTTATATATAATAACAGTTCTTGTCAACACAGGAATTTTCAGTCATCTGTTAGTTCCACCAGTGCAGAGTCTGCGTCTGAAGAGTTGTATAGAGCATCCAAGGACAGATTACCAACTAGGCCATCAGCAGGGGTCTTTGTCCAGCATAGATTTATAGTAGGTCAGTATCAATGGTTGTGGCAGAATTGGGCCCCACCACTTATCACTGGCCCAATATTGCCTCTGTTATAAATCTATCCTGGACAAAGGCCCCCAGTGATAGCCTAGTTGTTAATCTGTCCCTGGATGCTCCATATTCAGGAAGAGGGGTTTGGCCATCTTAGAATTATAATATGTCATTAACAGTGGTAGAGGCAGGATTGGGCAACACTTATCTCTGGTCTAATTCTAATTACATCTCAATGTATAAGTCAATGAATTAGCTGATGTCATGGGTATACTTCGTTTGTTGTAGCACATACAGCTCTGGAAAATAATAAGAGGCTACTGCAAAAATGTTGCTTCTCAAGTTTAACCTTTAATAGGTGTATTGAACTAAACAGCTTTGACTTAGTTTTTAAGAACTGCTGACAATATTTTTCCTGATTTCCAAATAAAAATAGCTATTTGAAGTATAATTTTAAAAGAAAGTGTGTACAGAACTTGAAATATTTAAAGAAAACAAATATCTCTTTAACAACATGGCAATAAAGACCTTAATCTTCTAGTGTTTGACCATCCAACTGGTCTCACTGGAAAGTGTTGATTACAGCAGTGTTTTATACTTTTCCTCGGTAAATATCATTTGATTCAGGTGATCACTAATCAGTGCCTTATAAAGCAGAATGAGGTGTTTGTGTAGGAATTTAGCAGACACTGGCATGGAATGGTGACGCTGATTATAGTGGTCTGTTATTTTTTCTCCCGGAGCTGTATTTGTCATGCACATTCAAAACAACAGTCCTGGTGCTGCTACTGGTCACTACACTAGATTTTAAGCGAGAGACACATTTATCAAGACATCAACAAATGAATAGAAGTCAATGTAAGACTTTAAAATTTATTTGTAATGGTTACTGGTGTGTAGGCCTGAATCTGTAACCAATGAAGCACTCAGAAGGACAGCGATAGTTTGACTAAGCCAACTGTATGATGCCAAATTCATATTTGCCGATAATTTGACATAGATGGTAAATGAACAGAAAACAAAGTAGGAGCAGTGTTCTCACAATGCACATCAGTTTCATGACTAAAGAATGAAATGAGCGGTAGTACTAGCCAAGACAGTGCGTCCGAATGGCAAAAGCACCACATAAAATGATACTAGACGTGGAATCTGTTTTTTCTGATTAAAACAACATTTAAAAGATTTTGGTGAACCTTTACACAAACAGTAACACTTCAGCAGGCAGGCTGGTCTTTTTTTAAACAGGGAAATGATAAAATATGAATATTTTATTGTATACACATGGGCTTCAAAATTTCTGAAAACATTTTACTCATTCCTCTCTCTCTCTCTCTCTCTCTCTCTCTCTCTCTCTCTCACACACACACACAAACACACACACACACACACACACAC
>JBBPCW010247626.1:0-14687 GCA_037974425.1 Phenacogrammus interruptus
CAAACAGGCCAATTGGACAGCAGTTCAATTTTGAAAACCAAATGTTTATTTTTTTCTTCAGAGTTTTCTCTACCCCCCCACCCCCCCCCCACCCGGATGATTTCCAGGGTTCTAAGATCTTGTGTTTTTTAGTTTGTTTCTAAGACATTAAATAGAATGCATTTAGGCATTTTTATTCTTTATGGCCCTTTATGTGTGACACCATTTTTGGAAACTCAGTAGTGGTTATTATTATTGCATGCTTTTGAAATTACAAAAAACTTTGGTTCTATTTGACACATGAACACCACACAAACCTCAGCATGACGTCTGACGCCTTCAGCATCAACACAAACTAGAGACACTGTCATATGTTGAGTTGTTTTGCCATATGATGACTATTTACCTTGTCTTGCGCTTCTTGCACAGATCCGTACTACGTGTGTTCTATGGGCTGAGACTAGTCCTGGATAACACAACATTCTAAATGGAGATTCTCCATAGTCTGGGGCATGCACAGCTTTCAGATGAAAGAAATTCAGATCCCATACAGAGTGACCTGCCTTGAAATTACATAGCTAGTTACCAAGCAATGGCCAGCAAAATAAGCTTACTGACCTTTTATTCCCAGGTGTGAGTGGCCCCATATTCCATTCCATTCCACTTTATTTATAAAGCACTTTAAAACAACTACAAGGCTGACCAAAGTGCTGTACAAAACCAGACACAAAGCACAAAGACACACAAGCAAATAGGTAAAAGAAACAGGTACAGATAAGAAACAAGAAATGATAAAACGGGTATCAACCACATAAGTCACCACCTCACACTGGGTCGAAAGCCAGGGAGTAAAAGTGTGTTTTTAAACGAGATTTAAACTCTGTGAGTGAAGGGGCCTGTCTAACAGAGCATGGTAAGGCATTCCATAATTGCAGAGCTGCATATGTCTTTAAAGGTATGTTTTCTTTTCCCCGGCAAAACTTTAGCCCAATTCCAAGTGTCAGCCTAAGTATCCATAAGTATACAGGAAACGTACTGCACCTAAATTGTACTGCGATGGCACAGAACTTGCAGCGCACTTTGCTTTTCCAGTAACGGTGTTTCTGACGTGCCAGCAATGCAATTCTCTCCCACAGTTCATCACCGGTCGTCCCAAAACCACATCCATGTAGTCAAACCAGGGGAAAGTTTCTGTCAGAGCTTTTATTATTTATAGTTTTGTTTGCGATTTCTAATTTTCTTTAGCTGTGCAATGAATACCTAACCCTGCTAAAACTGGCCTGGAGTACGTTTACGTTTCTCACAGTGTTAAAGATGAAGATAAAGTCGTAGAAATCTACGACTTGCATCGGGGATCCCTGTTTTAAATGTATCACAGTGTTTAGCAGAACTGTTTGAAAACAAAGCTTGACTCTATTATCATGATTATTGAAAATGTGTTTATTCGAGCTTTAGTCAAGCTTTAGAGCCTAAACAGTAGAGTTTATAGCAGGAAATGTAATATATCTTCAGAGTTTCCATGTTTTATTTAGCTGAATACCAAGTATTTCGTTAGTATCGTATTTGAATATTATTAAACTAAATTGATTCTACTATTGTATCACATTGTTCACACTGCATGCTGGGCTGTGGTGTGTTCACATGTGTCTATAAGGGCCACGTCACTTACTCCCTCCTACTAGTATTTTCTTTGTATAGTATTTGCTATAAAATTATAGAATAAAAAAATTTTGTATAATATAGTATGTTATTATAAAATTTTTAATATCGTGATGTTATTTAGAATCCTATATTTAAGCACATTAAAATTTGAAGAGCAAAAGTGGTTGAAAAGAACATCCCTGGACCAAACATGTGCTCCCAGGCAGAGCAAAAAGAAAATAAATAATAAAAACCCTCCTTTGACCCAGGAAAAACGCTGGGCCCCGAGCATATTTGCGATTTCCGCATGGAGTCAGCAGCCCCTGCCTTTTAGAGCCGCTGTCTCTTTTTGTGAGCAGCACTGGTGCCCGCTTTGTCCGAGCAGACATTCCCTTTAGTGACCAAATGTCCACTTACTCAGGGAAGCTTTTGTGAACCACGTTTTGTGGTGGTGTTTAAAAAAAGTGAATTAGACAAAGCACTGTGTTTTTTCATTGATATTATGGCCTCATTTTTTGATCTGATTTCTAAGTGTAGCTTTATCTCACACGACATGCCCTCGCTGCTAATGTTATTGTATTTGCCGTCGTGCTCGTTCAGAAGAAGCCCATTGCGTCTCACTAACATAGCGTGATGCGTTCAAGCAAATACAGAACCTCACAAATGTATTGTGCCTAATAACAGCTCCGGGCCTGGAGCTTGTCAGAGGGGTTTAGTTTCCTGCCCAAACACGCTCACAATGTGGGCTGAGCTTTTCGTGCCTTCGCTTGGAGTTCAATGGATTTGTTTTTTTTCTTAACTGGCAGAATTGTTTATTAGTTCAGGGGTTTTATAGAGAACACAGACACAATGTTAAAAGTAGTTGACTTTAATGACTGAATATCTTTCCAGGTATTAAAGTCAATTAATTTTAACATTGTATTTGTGTCTTTTTTAATTATTATTATATAGAACCTTGACAACTCAAAGAACTGGTTAAATATGATCCATAGGTTAGTGGTTCTTCTCTGTTATGGGGATGTTTTTACATATCTGGTTGCTGGCAGAACCTTCAGAATACAGTAAACCCCCAGTTTTACGGGGATCGGGACTCGTGGATCCAGTCACGCGCGTTTTTTTTGTTTTTTTTTGAGAACAAAACTGATCGTTTTACGCGGAAATATTCAAAACAACGTGGAACCTGCACACATTCTCCGCTTTTTTGGCATTTTTTGTGCAATATGTTTTTCTTTTTACTCGTTTTAGTTCTTCTGGCTCCCTGTGCATGGCGTAGTGCTCTCTCTTTTTCTTTCTCTCTCTCTCTCTCTCTCTCTCTCTCTTTCGCGCGCTCTCTCTCTCGGTCTCTCTCGTTCGTGACTTTTCCGTCTCTCTCTCTCTGTATCTCTCTCTCGTGTCTCTCTCTCTCTCTCTCTCTCTCTCTCTTGCGCTCTCGTTCTGGAGTGCACAGATAGTCTCTCTCTCTCTCTCTCTCTCTCTCTCGGGTTTATCTTTACATTGTCGTTAAGGGTAATGTATTAAACTGTTTAAAATGAAATTAAAGTGTTCTGGGAGCACATCTGGGGGCATATTTAGAGTTTACACTATTAAAATAGGCATTTTAAGGCATTTTTTGACCAAAATAAAACGACACGTTTTTTCATTATACGCGGGTGCTTGTGTAACGTAACCCCCGCGAATAACGGGGGCTTACTGTAGTTCCATATAGCATTAAAACATTCTGTTCTCATGCTGTTAGGATTTTTTGGTTATGTGCAATTTTCTCATTAGCTAGGCAATCACATAAAGCCACCAACACTGGGTGAAGGCAAGAACATGGTTGTGTGAAAATCCACAGCTTTTGTTCAAACTGCTGCTTATACAACCTCACTCAGATCAATGCACTTGGAGGAGAACACTAATTTTCAGTTCTGTTATGTCATCATTATAGCATTATTATAGCGGAACCATCATAGAAGTTAACTCCATATGAAAGTCTATGTCTACATATACTATACATATATATACATATAGGTCTTATTCTTGTTCAGTTTTTAACTTGAATTTTTTATATTTTTTATTTCACAATTCTAATCGAATTTAACAACAAATGTTGCTGAGGCTACAAGATGTATGTATCCTCGATATGTTAAATTCAGCAAATTCAGCAAAAACATGAACAAGTGTGTACTCTGTAGAAACTGCAGACTTTTTTTGACCAGGGGCTCTGTAGTTTTTGCATATGACTGTATCTAGTCACTGTTGGTGTATTTGCTTTGAGCGGTAATCCTGCTGATGAGATATATTTTACTCCTCTGGAGATAATGTATATATTCCAGCTAAAGCAATTCAGGGCAGAAGTTCTTTTATTGCAGACTCTGTAAGAAGGGCCACAGACCAACCGCTGGCACAGAAGATCTCTCTAGTTTCCTTAAATGTTTGTAGGTGAGGTGAGAAGATGGGATACATTTAAAGAACTTTGCCCTTATAAGTGTTCTGCATAGATGTGGAGGTTCTATAAACTTCCCACTTGCATACATTATTTACAAGAATTGCTCTGTAAATAACTGTCTATTCAATGGTTTTTCTCTGTAATAGAAAACATATATAGTAGATTTAATATGGAGCTGGTCCCCCATGCGTAGCTATAATAGCTTCCGCTCTTCTTGAAAGCCTGTCCACAAGATTTTGAGGTTTCTGTGGGAATTTGTATCCATTCATTCTGTAAAGCATTTATGAGGTTAAACACTGATGTTGGACGAGAAGGTCTGGCTCACAATCTCCATTCCAGTTCATCCCTAAGGTGCTGGATGGGGTTGAGATCAGGGCTCTGTGTGCCAGTCAAGTTCTTCCACTATGTCTTTATGGAGCTCACTTTGTGTACTGGGTGACATGGTGTTGTCCAAAATGTCTCTGTCTGCTAAAGCATTAAAATTGTCCTTCACTGGAAGTAAGGGGTCTAGCCCAAACCCTGAAAATCTTTAATAGGTGGAGGGGGCGCGTTTTTCCTTTGAAAATCTCAATATTCAGTTCATTATGCCAGTAGTAATAGTACACACACAAATAAATAATTAAATATTGGTGGTTCTTGCAAATAATACATAAAAATCCGTGTGTGTGAACGCCTGTGCGTGGAGCAGGTCATTGGGTTTGTGGTTAATGAGCACGCATGCTTAACCAGTCTATAATGTTTAACTAATCTCCGGCTGTAAAAGGCTCCTCTCTTTGAGGCTGACTCATTAAACTGCATTGGGTGAGAGTGAATATTTACTGTAGGCCTCACATCTTTGTTCTACAGGAGCTCTAATAGGAGTCTGGACTCCAGTGCCTTTTGTCAGCATAATGGTCAGTGTCAGATCATACAGAAATAAATAAATAAATATTGTTGCCCATAGTTTTAGTGTATTAATGTGTGTTTAAATTATCACTTGCTTGTCTCACACCGTGTAATGTTGAATGATCGTGAGCGGTTTTTGGTTTTTGACACAGCATTATATAACGCTCCCCATAAAAATGAAGGGTGTATTATGTTAAAAGGGAACTTCTTCCATTTCTCACAAATTCTGCATAATCTAGAAGTAAACAAAGTGATTCAATGTCTTTATGGTGATAGGAACCAGAGCTTGCACTGACAGGAATACAAGCATAGCTGTTTTATTTACTATCCAAAATGTGTTCACTGTTTTTAATATTGATAGGGGAATAAGGCTGGTAAAGCTAAAAAAAGGAACTTTGGGCACTGTTGTGCTGCGCCCGATCTCACAAGTTTTATTTTAATGCGCAGTTCGTAACTTCGCCAGCATCAGTGGTAACTGGTGACTGAGGGACAGCCAGAGAGAAATAATGAGTTAATTCCTTATCGTTTTTGTTTGCAAAGCAGTTAAAACAGGTTGAAATGCCATGAGACAGGGAAACTCCCTAAACCTAACCCTAACCCTAATAGTCACCAGATACTGGCGGTGTCATGCACCGTGCATTAAAATACATAAGATAGTGAAGTGTTGTCCTAGCACGAAAAAAAGCCCTAAATTGGGATGTGTTTTGATTGAATTGCGTTTCGTGATGGCTGCATGAAAAGTTGTGAGATCTGTCTGTCATGGATGTATTTTTAATTATTGTCACGGCTGCGGGGGTGATTTACCCCATGGAAGACAGGCAGGCAGACAGGCAGGCAGGCATCCATTTCTGTGCTCTCTTTATTTAACCAAAACATAAACAAAGAAAACCTGGCTCAAGGGCCGATACAGACAGGAACAGAAGTAAGGTGGGACGTGTGGGACGATGGACCGATACAGAGGTCCTAACTCGAACTTAAATACAGAACAGAAACCAATCACAAAACACAATCAGTTAAACAGAACACAAGACACCTGAAAACGAGAGACATGACACAAACCATACATGAACGTCAAAATAAAAGCCCCAAAACCAAACCATAAGAGTGGCCCCTACCGGCCACTGGCCGAGCCGTGACAAATATATTTTTTCTCTTAATACCACTTTAAACAGTGTAATTTGTAATCACTTCATGCAAAAATGAAGTTTATTTATCTGGTGAGATCTTAATTATTTAAGTATGCAAACAAACAGTGGAATTCCTCTTTAATCCAGTGCCAAGTCTTAAATTCCAGGTGAAGCAACATGTCTCTGTTATTTATTGTTGCAAACATGCTGCTTGGAAATGTGTTGGATCTTTTCCATCAAGTTGACTGGTTCAGTCTGACCTTATGTAATAAATCCTCGTCATCTTAAAGCACCCATACATTCCATTTTTTCTTGTTTTGTCTTTCACAAAAATGGGTGCAATTAATTTTT
The DNA here is from genome assembly GCA_037974425.1 of Phenacogrammus interruptus. NCBI lineage: Eukaryota > Metazoa > Chordata > Actinopteri > Characiformes > Alestidae > Phenacogrammus > Phenacogrammus interruptus. Next base: position 6,412 of record JBBPCW010247626.1, read on the forward strand.
ACATGTCCATTTTTTTTCAGCTTCTCATTATCCCTTTCAAACAGGCTATTAATATTGCTGGGCCTTTACGACTGACGTGTAATTAACTTTGTCCAGATTGGCTGCCATCTATTGTGCTTAATTCAAAAAGTAGTCCGGAATGAAATAGTAAGAATGCTCTGAATGGTAGAGGCTGAACAGCTGAATAGTGTAATATATACATAATATTTTTTCGTAATATGAGTTGTTCAGTGTGGATTTGGGCTAAAGCTAACAGGTTTGTTTGAGCGGTGGAGTTGTTAGGTGGTCGTAATAGAAGCAACGAGAGCTTTCAGTCCCAGGCAGATTCAGTTCCAAAGCTGAATTTTCCTTATACATCATTCTTGAGGAACTCAGGGTCAAGACTCCTCATGTCCACCTCTTGATTTAAACCATTCAACACGTCCACCGTGATTATCCTGATTCCATGTGCTTGTTATGCGGCACACCAGTGCAACAGCTGGGCTGGATGTCACACAGATGTCACCAAACGAGGCAGTGTGGTCACTCCACATGTCACACACCCTATGACGTGTTCTGTCTCGGAGTGTGTCTGATGGAGGGATGAGTGCAGTGGTGTGGGTGGGGTGGCTTACACCACTTATTGAATTATCCCTGCAGCTGTGCACCATTTACATCATTACAATACTCTTCAGCCATAACTTCTCGCTGACCTCATGCATACACAGGCCACAGCTTACATTCTATACATTTACGGCATTGAACAGACACTTCTATCCAAAGCGACTTCCATTCCCTAACCACAAGGGTCAGTCTCCCTGGAGCAGGGTCTTACTCAGGATCCCGGGTGTGGTTTACTGTAGGTAGACTCAAACCCATGACGTCTTGTTCCAGAGGCAAGTATCCTACCCACTAGACCACCCCATTCTTCTGACCAGGACTGTAATTGTTAGCAAAAAAATTGCAAAATTGCCCCCATTACTCAAATGTAGTTGATCCACCAAGACCAGCTTGATGGTCAGTGGTCAACATATAACATGGATCATATTCCATCAGTTGGCAACATGCATGACTTCCTCCTCCACATTTGGCTCAAACCATGTAATCTCAAATAGGTGTTCTGTAGATTATTTGATGTGCGCAGAGCCGGCACATCCATAAAGGTAAGCTGGGCAATCATCCAGAAGGCACTTGAGGAGGAGTGGCAAATGTACCAAATTATTGGCACTGATCAAGCAGCTTCACTTCTCACCCTCTCAGAGCTTCAAGCATGGCTTGTCTGGAACCGCCCGTGTTCAAAAGACAAGGAAGACACGCATCAAGACTCTTTTCAGTCTCGGCCCCCCAGCAGTGGAATGAACTCCCTCTTGCAACCAGATCTGTGGAGTCCCTTGCTGTCTTCAAGACCCCCCTCTTCAAGGAGCACCTTGTTTACTAACCAGTCCTCTTGATTATCTCTTTTATATCTTCTTCTATAAATATTTAAGAAAAACCTTGGGCCCTTACCCTTCTGTTTTTCCTGACTTGTGTATGAAGCTCTAACGTTTTTCTTGTGACAGGGTTTGTTGGCAGTAATTTGGTTGAAAGCAGGTGTTAATCTTATAGGTATGAAAAACAGACATAGGTGACTTAAGCAGTGATGTATATCAGCTCTGGATAAGAGCGTCTGCTGCCGTAAACGTAAACATGTAAATTATTCTTACCTGTAGGACATATCTTGGCAGATTACAGTCTTATGTTACTTGCTGAGTGGTTTGTCAGCCACTGCTCAGCTCATCCAACATACTAGTCCCACTCCTGCAAAACTAAAAATTGACCAATCATAGCTTAGCATCTGGTAAGTACATAAGCACAGGCAAACTGTGGACTTCATTGGAAACCCAATATCTGAACAGTTTGAAGAAGGAATTGAATTGTACCCATTTCCTAATCCAATGCTGGAAGGGGAAAAGTGTAGGATGTGCATCAAACCATGTGGAGCACCTAGTCAAATCAAGTCAAGTAGGTTTATTGTGATTAAACCATAGACCCACAGTACATAGTGAAACAAAACAACATGCTTCCAGGACTGTGCTGCAACACCAGAACAGAACAAAACAAGTGCAGACAGGATGAAAGAGAGTGTGAGAAAAACACATGAGCAACATATACCCCCAAGATGACAACATTTAGTGCAGGGGACAATAGCTACAGTACAAGTCTGAATGAATACAGTATTATGACACATTCCTGGTGGAGGTGTATGAGAAGAGAATGCTGAAAAGCTTCTCAGTATCAAGGACAACCCCTCTCACCCCATGCACACCTCCATGATGGCCATCAGAGCCACACAGTAAAAGACTCATTGCCTCCAAATGCAGAACCGAACCTGTGGCGATAAGACTGTATAACTCTTCCTCATTCTGTAGGTGATCAGCATTAATATCATTACGTTCTCATTTGGATTGTGCAATCTTACACATCTGCTATTTATTTACTCATCTGTATTTTATTGAATGGTTGTTTAATCCCCTCATCACCTTCTGCTATCTCTTTTTATTCATGGCACAAACATTAAGTCACTTTTCATAACCCTTTGCACTATTAATCTGTTATTTTATTGCATCTGTTATAGTTATTTGTTACTTTTTGTCACGGCTGTGGCGTTTTTCACGTTGCCGTGATTTCTCCCAAGGAAAACACGCAGGCAGGCAGGCATCCATGACTGAGTTTTCTTTATTTACAAGAAACAGAAAACAAATCCTGGCTCGAGGGCCGATGCAGGAATCAACTGAATTCAAACGTGACGGCAAGTATGATGCGATGATGGACTGATGCATAGGTCCATCTTAACTGAACTTAAATACACACAGACTCAGACAGAAACCAATCACAAAACATGAACTAAACACAGGACACCTGAACCTGGAACACAAGACACAAACATCCACAAAATTCAAAATAAAAGTCCCTAAAACAAAACCAAACACAGTGACCCCTACCGGCCACTGGCCGAGACATGACACTTTTGTTAGATTTATTTTGTTATTCTGTTTGCACGATTACTATTGTTCTTTTGAAACTCTTTATCGTCTCATTCCTCTTTTTGCATGGAGCAGGTTTATGACAAAAGACTTTCCCTCGGGATAAATAAAGTTCTTTCTTATCTTATCTTACTCTAGCACTGCAGAGTTTGGTGCAAACATGCAGAACAGAGAGTTATATGTGCAAAAATGCAGAACACAGATAGACAGCAATAAATATAATTGTCCAAATATAGAAGCAGCTGTACACAGAATGTACAGTGATAGAGAATGTGCATCTAAATCCGAGAGAAAACAAAACATTTGCTGAATGATTCATAAATTTCATCTGGGTGACTGCATCCCTAGGATTAATTCCTCTGTGCCTTTAGGGGGTCTGCTGATCTACGTTTTTGTCTTTAGTGCATTAGTGCATATTAAGTTGTAGACTACTTTTCTTGGACATTGTTTTTACAGCCTATACATTAAATTATACTGTATTAAATTAAATTATATTATATTATTTGCTTTGCCTGAGCATCCCTTCATAGTTTAATGACTATACTGTAATAGTTTGTGTATAATAGGATCATTTCAATTGATCCCTGCAATATAGTACACTGTTAAGAATCAAGGTTCTTAAGTCTTCCTTGGTTTGGGCACATATTTTTAAAGGGCATGCCACCATTATACTATGTGCAGGTTCTTTAAACAGGTTCTTTAATAAGATATGAGAATATATAGAAATTCCACTGCCGTTTTTTTTACAGTGCTGGTGATAGGAACCAGACATCTGGAGCCTTTTAAAGATCCCTCACAGAAAGTTATTACATGCTTGTGAATACACAGGTTGGTGCTCAAGACATGACTTTATGGTAGCTGAGAAGGTTTTAAAAGGAAGTTTTTTTTTCTTTGCATATACATATAAAACTCCGTTTTAGTAGTAAATAAAATGGTTTGGGTTTTTTTGTTGTAGACATTCTGACCCCTGGTTCCTATCACTAAAACTAAATCAAGGCCGTGCTTTAGTGAACCGTTTGACATCAATCCACTCTGAATGATCTCAAAGACTTTATGAAATGTTTGTTGGAATTCCCCTGAAAGAGTCAACATCTTTTGGCACCATTTTGTACATCTTCATAAGAGCAGATCATTCACAAAACAAGACTGGGGTATTCTTGGATATGCGGTTTTGCATTTATTGAGGCTTGCAAGCATGTTTTGCAGGCAGAAAATAGAAGGCGTACAGTGAGATGATGCATCAGTTCGACACGTCTTAAGCCTTTTGCAATGCCATCAATAAACACAAACCATCTGCACAACACAAGGCACTCGCTTGTTGTTAGAACATCAGAGCGTAATATTCCGTAATGCCGACCATATTGCCTCATGCTTCCTTCCTGCTTGATTTATTGTTTGCGATGTTTGCACTGGCTCTTGACGCCAGTTTTCCCAGGAGGGGTCAGGCTCTAAGCTCTATGGTCAACAAGGGGGGCTAATTAAAAGCAATTAAGCGGGAGGTTTGGGTATTGTGTCCTTGCAGTTTATGGGAAGATGAGCTGCCTCCACGCTTCACTGCACCTCAGCCCTAAAGGCAAATAGCTAAGGTTAATGTCAGAGGGGCTCTAGCGACGTGCTAACCAAGGCCGGATTTCACGTGATCTGCATCCAGTGTCCTTCATTAATCAGGGGCCTCCGTAGGCATGGAGCACACCTGCCCGCTCCTCCAGGGAACAGCTCGTAATGTTGACTGACAAAGTTATTAACTGGCATATCGGTCCATTTACATAAATATGAAAGACAAATGCTTTTCTTCAGAAAAACGAGTCTGGCTGGCTGGTTGGGCGGACGCCTCTTTGATGCCGCTGTTAGTAGATTTTGAGCATATCGGCCTTTTTTCAAAACATATTTAATTAAGGCCAAGCTCCCGAATTGTAATGCGCAAATGCAAAAATGTCCAGCGCTCTGAGCTCCGAATGAAGTGTAATGGGGACGACTGCGACACCTTGACCTTCAAAAGGGGCCATTCGCATACTTTGGAGATAAAGCATCAAAAAGAAAACTTGGGGAAATGCAATTTTCACTTTCTGGACACCCAGATGACTTGAGGATATTGGAGAGCCTGTAGCTGCGCTTAAGCTATGGAAGTTCAATTAACAGTCATTTCCTCTCTCAAGATTAAAAATGAGCGCGGCTTACGCGGTCGATATTACTTTCTATTATTGAAGACGTGAGACTTATTGTATTATTTTACATTCTTCTGATTTGTTATTCATAATTCTTCTTATTTATGGTTACTAATACTATTATAGACAAATTAACAACATGAAAAATTCTCTTGTTCATCCACTGCATAATAATGGAATCCACCTTGGTAACATCACTTGGATGGATTTCAGTAGTTTATATGAGAGTAACATACCACTGAATTTGGATTACTTGTCATTACTTCTCTTTTAAAATCATATTAATACATAAACATTCTAACAAAATCACTGATCTAATGTTTTGCAAACTGGGCACATGGAAGTGGATCAATATATGGATATAGACAGCCATGGAAAAAAATGAGAGACCACTTTTCCCTTTTCTTCTCTACACTGTTTGTACAGTGTGTGTGTGTGAAATGCACTAGTTGATGTTCTTTACTGAACTATTGCAGTGTGTGTAAATATAAGAAACGCCTCCATATGTGCTGTGAGTGCAGTAGTGTTTGTAGAGCAGTGTTTCTTTGTGCTGTATTCCAGCAGCTTCACTCCTGATCCAGTTTCTGATGGATGAAACAGAGTCACACATGCACACACTCAGCTCTTAACATCACTGCTTTAATTGCTGCAGTTGTAAAGTAATGTAAGAGTGTTGTGCAGATTAACATTTCCAAGGTATAATAAATTATTTCAATTTTACATTTCCTCCCAATGTTTTATTTGTTTAGAATTTTGAACCAACACTGTGTGGGATTTGAACTCACAGCCTTCTGATCACAGGGGCAACACCTGAACCAATAGACCACCACTCCATGGAACACCTGTGCATATCATTTAAACCTAGGGGTGCACAGCAATTTGATTCAAAATCCATCAATCCTTTATCTAAACTGGTAATCCTTATAGCCTACCCCAGCAGTCTCAGAGCCAAACACCCTGGACAGGTCACCAGTACATTGTAGGTGGTGGTGGTCTAGTGGGTAGGATACTTGCCTCTGGACCAAGAGGTCATGGGTTTGAATCCTACATTCAGCATCTTACTACTGGGTTCCAGAGCAAGTCCCCTGTTAATAGAAGTCACTTTGGATAAAAGCACCTGCTAAATGCTATGAATGCAACACAGAGGGCTTTATGCTGTCTGGACAATGCCAAAACCATCTTACTGTGAAGCGGCAGTGCTACCCACTGTACCATCCTTGATCAAAAACGATAACACGCTCCCTTGTCTTGTTGCATAAACATTCTTTTTATTATTATTATTATTATTATCATCACTGACAGCTTAACAACACACACAATTCTCTGTTCTATATTCCTGTCAGGCTTATGTTTATTGAGAGCTGCACCACGTTACAGCTATTCAACACGACTCATGATGCATTTAGCACGCACACATGACGAGAGTGGAATCCATGGTGTCACTAACGACAAATGAAAATGGGCCGAGCATTTCCATATTTGAACATTGTGCTTGTCCAGAGCTGTGCTGCACGGCTGAGGGTTACGCTGTGTTTCGAGGTGAGAGATAATCACTGTGTGAGCTAAAAGGGGTCGAGGGCGATCCTCCCACTGCTGCCACACACACACACACACACACACACACACACACACACACACACACACACACACACACACACAGATTCGGTTTGAACAAGTGCCCCAAGTGAGCCTTCATATGATATGAGACTTCAAAGGCAAAACACATTTTAATGTAGCATCTTTAAGTCGCACTCACAATGCTCTTACAAAACCGTGAGCACCTCTATCACAGCCCTGCACGTCTGCAGAGAGTCTGCACGTCTCGCTGTGGCTAATCTTGTCCTAAAAATGATGGTGTTTACACTTAAAGGAATCATCTCTCAACCTAATCTCTATCTGCCTCTCCTATAACATAAGAATGATGGGACAAATAGAGATTACATGGAAGAACTGCTTGATTCTTTTTCTCTGTTCACAGTTACACGACATTATAGATTCATGAATCACTCTAATGAGGAAGTAATGACTAATGAATACAGTAAGGGCAGTACCAGGACAGGTTTGTCTTATTTAATATACAACCCCAAATTTAAAAAGCCGACTCTGTATAGAACATGCAAATAAAATGTAGTTATTCTTACATTTACTTTGACGATTACTTAATTGCAGACAGTATGAAGCTAAGATACACAATATAGATGATAAGATACACAATATAGATGAAAGTATTGGGACACACATGTTTATGGACATTTTAGACAAAGCCATGCTTCCAGCTTTGTGGACAAAAATACAGAATGAATGGGCACAATTTTCCACAGAAACTCCAAAATCTTGTGGAAAGCCTTTCAAGGAGAGTGGAAGCAGTTATAGCTGTAAAGGGGGACCAACTCCATATTAAAGTCTATGGATTTGAATGCAATGCCATTAAACTCCCTGTTGGTGTAATGATCAGGCGTCCCAATACATTTGTCCATATAGTGTATTTCACGTTTTGTCGAGTCAGCGTCATTTCATTTGTTAATATACATCCTTTCCTGCATTTCAGGCCTGCAACACATTCCAAAGTTGAGACAGTAAAGCAACACTTTAAAAACATTTTGGCACTGAGGATAGAAAGTGATGAAAAGTTTCAGATGTTATTTTGCCCCATTTTTTTCTGCATGTCTTTAGGTGTGCGACATTAACACATTTTTCGCTTCAAAAGTCTCCACACATTCTGATTTGGTACAGGTGAGGGCTGCAGGCAGGCCTCTAGTACCCTTATCTTCCGCAGCCACGTGTGCAGAATATGATTCTTTATTGTCTTGTTGAAAAATGCATGGACGTCCCTGAAAAACATGTTGGTTTGACGGCAGCATCTGTTGCTCTGAAATCTATATGTACTTTTATGCATTAATGCTTCTGTCACAGAAGTAGAAATTACCTTTCCCAAGGGCACTGACCCAACCCCATACCAACACTGAGTGCTGATATACACTATCGGTCAAAAGTTTTAGAACACCCCATTTTTTCTGTTTGTATTGAAATTGAAGCGGTTCAGTGTCTCAATGTTCATTCGGCAGAAATTTCTTCCCAACTCTGCAGCAGGAGTTCCCATAAGTGTGCA
>JBBPCW010247640.1:0-14685 GCA_037974425.1 Phenacogrammus interruptus
CTGCTCTCCACCTTTCACTGACACATCTGTACAAAAAGGACACCTATGTCAGGTTGTTATTCATAGACTTTAGCTCCGCCTTCAATACGATAATCCCGCAAAAGCTGATTGTGAAACTGAGTAGGCTAGGCCTGAACACCACTCTCTGCAACTGGATTTTGGATTTCCTGACCGAGAGACCCCAGTCAGTTCGGATAGGCTGCAGCACCTCCAGCACCATCACACTGAGTACAGGAGCACCGCAAGGCTACATACTCAGTCCTCTGCTCTTCACCCTGCGTACTCACGACTGCACAGCCACATACAACACTAACCACATCATCAAGTTTGCGGATGATCCCACTGTGCTGGGACTGATTAGCAGAAACGATGAGTCTGCCTACAGAGAAGAGGTGGAACGACTGTCTGACTGGTGCAGAGACAACAACTTATCTCTTAACGTCGACAAGACAAAAGAGTAATTGTGGACTTCAGGAGGACACGCCCTGCCCACCTCCCACTCAGCATCAACGGATCAGCTGTGGCGATCGTGAGGAGTACCAAGTTCCTTGGTGTGCACATAACTGAGGAACTCACATGGGCAGAGAACACCACCTCCATAACCAAGCGCGCCCAGCAGAGACTACACTTCCTGCGACGGCTGAAAAGAGTGAGCCATCCCCCTCCTATCCACACCACATTCTACAGAGGCACCATTGAAAGTGTTCCGACCAGCTGCATCACTACCTGGTATGGCAACTGCATTACATTCAACTGCAAGCGCCTGCAGAGGATAGTAAAGACAGCAGAGAACATTATTGGGGTGCCTCTTCCCTCACTCCAGGACACATTTCACAAGTGCAGTGTTCGCAGGGCCTGCAACATTATGCAGGACCCCTATCACCCCTCACACAGACTTTTCTCTCTCCTGCCATCCAAGAGGAGATTCTTCAGCATTAAAGCCAGGTCTATCAGGCTGCGGGAGTTTTTATCCCCAGGCTGTCAGGCTTCTTAACAGCACGCTGCCCCCAAGAAATCCTCACTAACTCTACCCCTCCTCAACCCCAACAGCCTGTTCACTTAACACACACATGCACAGCCAGTTTCACAAGGACTGTTTTTTTGCACAAAAGACTGAAAAACACATACATACCTCTGGTATTTGCGCACTGGCACTTTTTATTCCATATTTTTCTCAACTGACAAATCAAATTAAAGCCATTAGCAATTAATATTTAAAAATTATAATATTTAATAATTATTAGTCAAACTCCAATGGGATTGTTTTGGTTTGATTTATGTAACTTCATAATAACATTATAATTGGTACATGTGTTTACTTTTACAACAAGATTTGACTTACAAGGTTTTTTCTGGGAACTTTCATTCTTCCTTTTGCTTCCCGCACCACACCTCTTCTCCATCGACACCTGTATTAGCCAAAATTGTGAAAAGTAAAAAACACAATTTTGTCAGTTAATATGAACCTGCGCAAGTCTTAAGACGGTCAAACCAAGTCGTTTTAAACTTTCTCTCTCTCTCTCTCTCTCTCTCTCTCTCTCTCTCTGTAGTATAACGAGAATGATGTGATAAAGAAAATGACAAGTATCTTTAATCTAGCTAAATTACAGTTAAAAGTTAGCAAACGCTAAGTAAAGTTAATAATGTAAACTGCAAGCTCATACACTCAAAACAAAATATATCACACTGCAATTACAACTAACATGTTTAAGTTTAATCTTAATGTACCTCTAAATAGGCTGCCTAATGAGTGACTGCTTCCACTTCTGTTCCGACACCGTCAGTTGCTTGCAGGCTAGTTGCTAGTCATCGTCAGAATTCGGTTGCGCTTGATGGTTGTAGTGGTATTTACGGTAACATGCATGCAGGCTGGCATGGCAAGATTTATTTTTAAATTAATAAATAATTTTTAAAAAATGCCACGCTCTCAACTAACCTATGTATTTTTTATTTATGTGTGATAAATCTAATGCTTTGCTTTAATTTTCCTCAGGGTCTGCAAGCATCACAAAAGCTCCCCCTCATCTGTACGCAATGGCTCAATATTATCAAAGTCCCACACTCCTTTGGTGAAATGACTTTAATTCATGCTCAGGTAGGCATCATAATTTATGTGTATCAATTTCCTATTAACCCATTATACAACCTTGTCTTTGTTGAAATAGTTGTTTTGGTAGCTGAGACTTTCCCAATACAGGCTTCTAATTTTATAGAAACATGACATGACACCTATTTTGAAGTTTTAGAAATTTCAATTATTGTGAAAGTGCAAGGAAGAAGAATTCCAGACCAATTCAAACTGTTGCCCAGATATTATTTGACCTGATATGATTGCATCCCAAACAAAATCAACTTGATATTGGGCTACAGAACCCGAATGACACTAAATGTCAAAAACAACAGTCAAAAACATTAATGACATGTTTATGTCATGCTTATAACAGACTCTTGTCAACCTTTATTCTCTATAGGTTTGTGCAAGGTTTGCAGTTGAAACAACTAGATATGATTGCAGATGGGATCGCAGCAAGCCCAAAGACATTGTCAAGAATGGCAAAATTACTCAGAGTGGTTGGTGCATGACATATGTATACCCTCACATCGAACCCCTCAGTCCCTCAAAACACACCTTAAAATGATCGAATGGTACTACTGGTGAGGAATCCGCCATTGTAATGGTGTGCTTGGTAGACTTGTGCATGATTTTAAAAAATTGCAGAAATTATGGCAATTAAATGGCACTCGTAGACTAGTATTTTAAATGTGAGTTCCTCAGTTACGTTAGCTGACCTTGGTTACATGTGTATGTATTATGGTTTTGCTGTATTCATTGATGAAATAAACTTGTTTTAAGTCATGACTGTATATACAGTGGAGGAAATAATTATTTGACCCCTCGCTGATTTTGTAAGTTTGTCCAATGACAAAGAAATGAAAAGTCTCAGAACAGAATCCTTTTAATGGTAGGTTTATTTTACCAGTGACATCAAAAGGACAATTGAAAAAGATAGAAACTGATTTCAATTTAATCCAGTCTCATTTGTTAGTTTTTTCTTATAATCTCAACAAAAAAATGATAAAAGAATGGATTACTTTCAAGCAGCCATACATGTGCTACGGGTATTAAATTCGCCAGTGTTCTTGTGATCCATTATTCTTCCTTTCCATCATTCCATTGACTTCCTTAGTAGGGCATTTTTGAAACCGAATAATATATTTTGATAGTGGTGAAATATTACATGTCCCTGAATGCTTTATTCAGTTTTTGTCTGTCTCATGATTGTTTGCTTTGCAAAAAACAACTGTCTTTTGGCACTTCTCCACTGGCACAAGGAAAATTTTTTCCATCACAAATAACGCAATCCAAACCGAGCCATACCTAAGCTGCTCGATGGCAGGGCTGAAAAAGGGCTGCAGATGATTGTCTCACCATTTTATGACTGGTCAAAGTGTTGTCATCACAATGTGGAAACTGTTGTTTTATTGTCCGGGCTTAAAACTAAAGTACAAACTAACAACTGGGAAGTTGAAAAGGTGCGAGCAGTAATATCTGAATTTTGCGTGGAATCCCGTCAGCAACCCAAATCCACCCCCCTCCCCAGAGCAACAGTGAGATGGGCCCCGGCCCGGATCGCAAACCACTCACACCCCGAAGAGAGATAGACAGAAAAGCAGGCGCTTCATTGTCTTTCCATCAATTCCTGGTAGGCCAGTCTCCACTCAAAATGCCTGTTGTGAACTGGGACAAAAATTGGGTTGAAAATAAATTTCAGTTAGAGTTTCATTACACTAACACATTTATCTTAAATGCTGTGAGAAACGCAAAGATGTAACAGGATATCACTAACAAGTTAGCTGTGTTAGCACATATAAAGAAGTGCTAACAAGTTTTTGTCACATAGCTAAAAATGCAAAGAAAAAACAAAAACTCAATTTAGACGATGAATGATAAAAGACCTCAGTATCAAAAGCAGCTCTGAGAAATCAAAGCAGCTCTTTTCTCTGGTTCGACTTCATAAACATGGGTTTGGGACATTTGGGCGTTTGGGAGAGAATTGCGCTGCTGATGCAACAGAAACACTATTAAACAGAGAAACACTGGAAAATCAAAACGTGCTTTAAATACCTTTGCAGTAAGATTTAGGTACAGCATCGTTCTTGAATGCAAATGCCTGGAAAGTGCCATGATCACTTATAGTTCCCTGAAATGAATACATATGAAAATTAATTCCTTTGTCATTTCAAATACAAAAGGAAACAGCATAAAGTGCCACAGTCGAATTATTTCTGGACTTCCTCACATCAGCAAAGAATGATTCAGCCAAAGCTTCATTTGTCTCTTAGTGGCTCTGCTCCTTCACTCTGTAGAAGGAAAAGCTGAATATGCTAATTAACTTTAAAATTTTAATACTTTAGGCCCGTGCCTAAGATGGCACATATTTCAAATATTATATTTCATTATCATGTAGATCTAAACAGGCATCTGTGGAACTACTGTTCATCACAAATGGGCAGTAATAATACCCTTTGCATTCCCTGTGAGGATGCATTTCCAATCTAATGGACTATCCCATGTAGCTTTAATGTCATCATTACTAGATGATTGTAAGTATAATGACACAAATCATGGCATGCTTGTGTTAGAGATATTACTGTGCTCAGCTCCATCTCCTTCAATCCATGTCCTGGATAGGCCATTTATGTCATTTATGAATAATTGGATTAATTGGGGTAGCGACAAGGCTCTTGGCACTGTCACATGTTTACTGCTATTAACTGCACTGCACAGATGTGGAATGCTGAATGCCACAGGGCTGTGAAATGAACGAAAAAACAAAGAGGGAGAAAAAAAGAAAAACGGTGAAAAATGTAGAAAAATGGTCATAAAACATACAAGGCAAGTGCAGCAAATATCTTGGTTTCGACTGGAGATCTTTTGTTTCCTCAAAGCATGTGGGCCATCTTAGGGGAAAGGGGTTCTGCGTTTTGTGGATGGGCCTGATGTTTAGAGACTCCCACCAGATTCTGGGTTCTTAAGAGGTTTTGCAGCAACATCTGTCTCCCGGATGGATTGTTTTTCCCAACACATGGGTGCACAGTAAACAACAGCAGCTTTACCATCTCACATTTAAATCAGAACAACCAAAAACTGATGATTTGAGTGAAACAAACTGAGATTTGACAATTACACAATCTTCTACTGAAGTTCAGAATTACATTATTAAGTACACAGTTGGTCACATGGATGACATCTACATCCTATTTCGATTTTTTTAATCAACAGGTCCAAATACGCATTTTTGACCCACCCAAAACATTTTTTCTAACCACAAATCAAAACTGTAATTAAGCCATACTTCCCAAATTTAACTTATAATTTAAGGTTTTTTTCTTCAATACAAATGATGTATAAAATAACAATTTAGAATCCTCACTTTCCTTGTGAATCTCTCTGCTTTTTTTTTTTACAGAGCAATGAGTAAGAAATAATTAATATAAAATTACATGAGTTTGTTGTCAGATAACTGTCAGTTGTAAGTGTTAGTAATGCTTATTTTCATTGTAAGTGCTTTCAGAGTATTATGTGATAATTATGTTTTAACCAGTTTTGTGACAGTATGAAAACCAGAGTTGTAAAACTGCCTTTGGCAATGATCTTTAACCTCTACTTCTGATTCACGGTTCAGTTATTATTATTATTATTATTATTATTATTATTATTATTATTATTATTATTATTATTATTATAAGTAGTAGTAGTAATAATAAGGACAGCAACAATGATGATAATAATGATGATGGTCATTATTATTCATTTATAATAATTTGTTATAATAATCAACAATGATCACAAACAAAAACAACAACAATAGCAGTAATAATTAATAATACAATGCATACCCCTGTGTTGTTTTGGTGGTGGTGGTGGTGGTTGTAATGTGGGTGTTATTGGTGGTGTTAACAGTGTTGTTGGTAGTGGTGGTAGTGCTATAGCTAATGGTGTTGTTGTAGTTGGTGGGTTGGTAGTGGTGTTGATGTTGGTTTTACATTTACATTTATGGTATTTAGCAGACACCTTTATCCAAAGCGACTTCTATTCCCTAACTACAGGTGGCAGTCTCTCCCTGGAGCAACTTGGGATCTTGCTCAGGGACCCAGTGGTGGTGTGCTGAAGGTAGGATTCAAACCCATGACCTCCTGGTCCAGACACAAGTATCGTAACCACTGATAATGTTATCTGTAATGGTGATGGAAGAGTGTTGGATTGTTGTTTTTGTTGGTGGTGTGGTAGTGCTGCCGTTGTTTATGTTGCTGTTGAAAGTGATGTTAGAGGTAATGCTGTAGTTCTTATTTTGGTTGTTAGTGACAAAAGTACTATTTATGTTGTGTCATTGGTGTTATCCTTGTTTGTGTTGTTGTTAGTAGTGTTGTTGTTTTGCTGATGCTGGTGGTAGAAGAGTTGTTGTTATAAAGGGTTAGTTAGTTAAGTTCTCAGCCCAGGAATATTACACTCTTAGCAGAAATAGATTTATGTGTAACCTGAAAATGATCTTAGCTTTGTAACAGTCCATAAAACATTTTTCTTATATAGAGCCATTTTAATGCATTTAAAAAAAACTTTATAACAGATTTTCACAGAGAAGGACCGTTTAATCCAGCCAGGAACCATCTATGTGTTCAAATAGTTATTTAAGCATTCATGGTTCTGTATAGAACCCATTGCCTTCACTACAGAAGCCTTATAAGTGAGAAGAATCTTAACACCATATAGCAGTGAAGCTCTCTTCTCATTATCCTCAAAGAACTTCTGGCTGACTATGCAATTACTCTTAGGATCCAGAGCAAAAAGGATGAACATAACCTTGATGTAACTTAAAAGTAACTTAACATTCATTCTCATACTTACAATATGTTTTCCCAAAAATGAGTATCTGCATGTGACATGCAAGCATCTGGTACATCAACCCTTCCAGGTCAGCCCTGCTCACACCAGGTTTACGTAAGTGTCGCTTGATGCCTGAGGGCAGACAAAAAGACATTTTGTATTCTGCACACAAGCGTGGAGTTGCTTAACAGCTTGTTGTTTTTGCCTGGGGGTAGGTACACATGGCCAGACCAGGCAGGAGAAGCCCTTACACATATTGCTGGTTCCATCCGCTGTTCAGGGACTCTTTTTTTAAGAGCAGGGTGACATCCTGAAAGCACAGGGACGTTAATTACAGGAGTCCTGGTTCCACTGACTGCGCTGGTCCAAACATTTTTGGACATTCTTGGCACTATTTCTTTCGTTTTTTTTTTCCGCTTTTCTTTTTTTATCATGCAAATACATGCAAAAAAAGTACATGAACTGTAAATAGTTTCAACTACAATTTACTTGGTCGCTTGTTTTAACTTACTTGTTTTAACTTACCTTTTTGATTTCCTTGAAGGTTCTTTTATTGTCATCAGCAATTATGAAAAAATACATAGTGTGATTAAATGTTTGTCTAGTTTTGCCTGCGAACAGCAGGCTCCGCCCCAATGATCCCCACATTCAAACCCCAAAGGCTCATGGGAGCCAGTCTCTGCCCGCCAGCTCGTCACAATATTATGACTGCTCCCTTGTTTTCTTTTTCCTTTTACTTACTGGTGAGATTTCTTAAAGGGAATATAAATATATCAAACAAGGTAATAGTAATAGTAGTAGATATCATGAACTTTCTGTTAAAACTGATTTATGACCCTAAAGATTTATGGCCTGTCAAACTTTCTGTCAAACGGTCAATCAAACTGGTTTATGGCTCACCTAGTCAGAAGATACATGATAGACGGTTTTACACATCTTCTTAAGCTGTGTACTGATCATCTGCCAGAAATTGATTGCGGCTTAAAACTTGTAGCTCAAATATTGTTTCTACTTCAAACTGCTATATATCATTCAGGAGGATTATATGTGACAAAATATACTGCACACAGTCCCTTATAATTGCTGAAATACCTTGAAAGGAACATTAAAAATGATAATATGCAGTTTTATAGCTGCCAAAAAGTGATTGCGGATAATAACTTGTGACTGAAATCCTGTTTCTACTTCAAACTTGCTTGATATCATTCAGGAGGGTTATATGAGACACATTATACTGCATACAGCCCCTTATAACTGCTGAAATACCTTGAAAGGAACATTAAAACTGAGAACATGGAGTTTTCAAGCTGCCAAAAAGTGATTGCGGCTTATAACTTGTGGCTGAAATACTGTTTCCACCTCTAACTGGCTAGATACAATTCAGGAGGGTTATATGTGACACATTATACTGCAAATGGTCCGTTATAACTAAAGTGCAAACCACTACTTTAAAATATGAACTGTTTTCTGTATTAATAGTGATGATCTCGTTCTCCCTCTCTCTCTCTCTCTCTCTCTCTAGTTTTAAGTATTTCGTCTAACTGTATTAGTTTATCAATCTGTTATTTGACCACAATGTCTGTGTTCTATTGTTATATTGCTTGATTACAGTAGTTGACCTAAAATGGTGTTGTTTGACTAAATAAATGTGACCAGTGACTTTTAAATAACATCTGCATATCACGTTGTGTTGACTTAACAGGCCTAATCCATTTCAGGGAAGTTGATATCATACAGTGTAATTTGGCTAGTACTACTACAGTGGGACATGATGCAATTTCAAGTTTATAATTGTGTATCTTCAATTTGATGTTACAGTTTCATCTACAAATGAATTATAATTGAAATCAGTTACATATGTTACATTCTTTAGACAGTTGTTGGAGGTGTTAGCTGTTTTGTCAGATGACTTTGTGACATCATGTCAGTCCTCAACAGAACACAGAAGTTAAGGGAGTCTTTTTTTCTGTCTCGGTTTCGGTCTTGGTCTCGGTCTCAATACCCTCTGGTCTTGGTAGTGTCTTGGTCTTGGTTTAGGCAAAGACCAAATTGTAAGAACAGCTTTTCTGATGCAAGCGCATATGGTCATGGTCAGTGTTCTTATTTAAGACACATAAACACAGATGGTAAAGTGTGTTGTGCTCGAACTGACAGCTGCTGTTGTCTCCATTACAGTAAGTAAAATGTTAAAGGATGAGCTTGGATTGACACGGATAGAGGAGTATTTCTGGACAGACTCTAAAGTAGTTTTAGGGTACATCCCTCTGATGCATGAATTAAGAAATCCTTTCTTTTCAGATTTGTTTTTACTCTTTTTAAGGCATGAAAAAAACCCAAATATTAACTTTTTTTCAAAAAAATTGATTTTTTCAGGAAGTTACAGACATGTCCACTACAGTGGACTACATGCGTTTAAGCACTCAACATTAAACAGTATAAACTTAATGAAGAATGAATCAAACTGAGTTCATAAATCCATTAGCACTCATTTCATCAAGCACTTTAACATACTTTCACACTAACATTCTATAGCCCTATTGTTTAGGCCTAAATAAGAAAACGAACAGCGCTCGCTGTAAAGCGCCTATGTGAGCAAAATGAACGTTTCAAAACATCAAAAGAATTTTTGTGAGTCTCCACATTTTATTCAGTGGGAAGTTGTTGTAACTACGGATATTTGCCACAGCTCCCTCATCATCCTGTCCCTCATCATCTTGACTCTCTGCATCGCCTTCATCATCCTCATCTCTTATGTCTGTATTGTTCTCTGGCAGCCACTCATCACTGTTATCACTATACTCATCGTCACTGGAGTCAGAGGGAAGTTCCTGGACTATTCTATGGTCTTCCCTATTCTTTGCTGAACTTGTGGTCTAAAAATATGACAAAAATATATTTTTTATTAACCCAAACTACAACTAATCTGCACAAAAATGTATATATTTTTAAAAAGCCACTTATAGGTATACCCAAAATGCATTGAATTGCAACCAAAATAGTCATAATAAAAGATGAATCAACTACATGACTTGTTGGAAATATAATTAGCAATGCATGACGTCCACTTTGGTGGACACATGGTTAATCGCAATTTACTACTTATTTGAAATAAAATTTTCAAAACTAAAAGAATAATATTGTTACTTAGATACTCCTGCAGATCATATTTTTTTTACCTGGAGATTTCTCCTAGAATAGAAGGATTGACAGGATATTCCAGCAGTGGATGACAAGTGTGGCTGTCTGTCGGCCATCTTGGATTCAGAGGACTTTCACTTGTAGTTACAACAACTTACCGCTGAATAAACCTTAATGGAGGGGGGCAGCAGAGAGCATTCTAATGGCTGATATGCAATTTCACCGTAGAAACCATTGCATTTGGGAGAAAAGGATTTTTAAACAGCTGTCCACTGTTGTGACTGCTATGCACCAGAGGGTTAATAACGTTTTCACGTCTTTGCCTCCAACAGAGTTCAAAAGAAGAGGCTCAACAACTCTCCCCAGCAGTGGAGATATTTCAGAGCACTTAAACGAAAAAGAAAAAAAACAAAAAATTCAGTTGAAATACTATGCATAGTCCATGGAATGGAGCCTAAATGCATGTAAGATCACATCTACAGGGAATAAGCTTTCAGAAAATGTATAGTTTTTGCTGTTTAACCTGTAATCCTTTTTTGTAAGGCAAAAAAAAAAAAAAGTGTGCATCATCTGTCCCCATAAGCCTATGTTAAAGATTTCTGAAACAAGGATATATACCTTGAACCAAGAGTACATGCACAGGTTGAACAGCATGATCAATATATTTTCTGAATGCCTATGATCTCTAGACGTGATTTAATATGCACATCTAAAAATCATAGACTTGTTCCAACTTTCTCCATCATAAATTCACATTTAGTATGACCACAGAATGCAAAAAGTTGATTAGTTGAGGATGAGGGGGTGGGTGGTGGTAGCCCCCACTTGACCCCCTTTGGCCCACAGCCTACAAGCTACTTATGTTAATTTAGGGTATGAAAGCTAATAATTATATGGAAAAATCAATCTCTACTTACTTCTTGAAAGGCTATAGGGGTAGGTGTTTGTCAGGGTGCTGTGCTGGAGAGGGAAGGGGAGGACGTCAAGGCTGAGGGGGAACAGCGTGCTTTTAATGAGCAAGTTCATGAAACAAAGTTCAAGCCCAATGTGGGCTGCACAGGCTGACAAGCCAGGAACAAGAAACGAAATAAATCCCCCACTCAGGCAAACAGAACCACACTCAAAGAAAATAGCCAACAAACTAAAACAAAACCAAACACAGGAGAACGGGGCAAAAACAGGATTCCGGCCCGTGCTTCTCAGGATACAGGGTTACAGATACGACCAGAGCAAAACAGATTCAGAGACTTTCAAGCAGATACTGGGACACCAGAGCACCGCAGACATGCAGGTGGGGTTTCTA
The DNA here is from genome assembly GCA_037974425.1 of Phenacogrammus interruptus. Lineage (NCBI taxonomy): Eukaryota > Metazoa > Chordata > Actinopteri > Characiformes > Alestidae > Phenacogrammus > Phenacogrammus interruptus. Next base: position 11,328 of record JBBPCW010247640.1, read on the forward strand.
CAAAGCACGAGCCTAGAGAACAGGGGAACAGAGCAAAAACAGGTCAGGATACAAACAGGGCAAACAGAACTCAGAACATGACAAGCACACACACACGCAAACGGGACAAATACAGACATGGGGAACTGGGGCCAGGCTGGAACTTAAGTAGGGCTGGATAAACGAGGGGCAGGTGGAACTGATAATGACAGGGGAGTGATACAAACAGGAGACACAGACTAGAAAGGGACCAAGGGAGGATAGGGGGAAGGGAGGAAGATGAGGATCGGATAGCAGGGCAGACACAGACCAGGAAACAGAGAAACAGACCAGACTAGACACGGGACTCAATAAACAGGAGAAGACGAACGAGGAAGAGCGTGAGGGGGCGAGGCGGCCGTAACAGTGTTTGTGGATTCCAGGATGGTGCGGCCACGTCCAGACGCCTTCCTGAATACTCCGCACAGACAGTGTTCTTTTTTAGTTTTTTACTTATTTAATGCCTTATTTCATGTTCCAAATCAGCTGGTTTAATAGTTTATGATCTCAGAACGCTTCTGGTAATAACCAAAGTTATTGGTAATAACTTTGCACATTTAATCTCGGACACTTTTAAACCCGACCCATCGTGGCCGACTGAGATACTGCGCAGCTTGGACAACAACAAAGGACGCAACACTCGCCCGAGGCGCAGAACAAAGACACGCCGGGGGATATGTGCTGGCGTCCGAAACAGGCTGAGACAGTAAGCGCACCGTGCACCACTGCCCAGTATCCTGCTGGCTAATGAACAGTCACTGGAGAATAAGCTAGATGACCTAAGAGCCAGAGTTACTTTCCAGCGAGACATGAGGTATTGTAACATTCTGTGCTTCACTGAGACATGGCTGACCCCCACTGTGCCGGACCGTGCCGTAACTCAGAGTCAATGTGTCTCATGGTTAACAGAAAGTGGTGCGATGTCAGGAGCATTTCCACTCTCTCCAGCGGCTGCTTGCCCCATTTGGAATACCTGATGGTTAAGTGTGCCCTTTCTACCTGCCCCGTGAGTTCACCTTGGTCACCACCACAGCGGTCTACATCCCACCCCATGTGGACAACGCGGGTCTCGCCACCGGCGATATGAGCGTCTACAAAGCGGCTTCATACGGCGTCCGGCACACGGTGAGGGATGCCAAACGGCAATATCGGGAGCGTGTGGAGTCACTTCCACCAGGATGACACAGGGAGTACGTGGCATGGACTGCGCATCATCACGGACTATAAAGCCAAGGACACTGCATTCACCAGCGAGCTGAATGAGTTCTACGCCCATTTCGAGGTTAGCCATGCAGCTAGTGCTAACTACAGCCTGACAACGGATGACGGTGATGTCATCAGCAATGAACAAGTGATTAGCATCGCGGAGCGTGATATCCCCGTGCCCAAGAACAACAAGCCCTCATGCCTGAATGACACAATAGTGCCCGGTAGACTGTTTACAAAGCTGAGGGATCCAGGACTCCACAGCCGTCTGTGCACATGGGTGCTAGACTTCCTCACTAGCAGATCTCAGGTGGTGAGGGTGGGTAGGTGTGTGTCTGACTCTCACCACTGCTGTGTACTCTCACCACTGCTGTACTCCCTCTACACTTCTGACTGTGTGGTCACTGAAGTTTGCTGATGACACAGTGGTTTTGGGCCTCATCTCCAACATCGATGAGGCAGCCTACATGGACGAGTTGAAGAACCTGGCATTGTGGTGCCTGGACAACCACCTCCAGCTGAACGTTTGCAAGACCAAGGAGCTGGTGGTGGACTTCAGAAGGAGTCAGCAGCGGGTCTACAAACCCCTTAACATCAACGGAGCTCCAGTGGAGAGGGTGCTGTCCTTCAAATATCTCGGTGTCCACATCTCCTCAGACCTGACATGGACTGCTCACATTCAGGTCCAGTCCAAAAAGACTAAGCAGCGCCTGTACCACCTCAGACAACTGAGGAAGTTCGGGGTCTCTCCAGCAATCCTGAAGTCTTTCTATTCAGGGGCTTTGGAGAGCATCCTCACACACATCACATCCTGGTATGGGAATAGCTGTGTTCAGGACCGTAAAGCTCTTCAGAGAGTGATATGAGTTGCAGAACGCTGCTGCAGGACTGTTCTCCCTTCCCTACAGGACATTTGCAGCAGGAGATGTTGGTCCAGAGCAGTTCGGATATTAAAGGACTCGTCCTACCCCAGTAACGGACTGTTTCAACTTCTGCAATCGGGCAGAAGTTTCCGCACCATCAGGGCAAAAACAAAGAGAATCGAGAGGAGCTTCTATCATCAGACCACCCAAGTACAGAACATGTCCCCACGCCCTTAATAACTATACTTAATAACTCTTATTACTATAAGAGACTGAAACAGGACCTCATATCATATCCAATGTCATATTTCAGAACATTCAATGTCATATTTCACATTTCATATCATATTTATTTATTATTACATCACATGCTGCTATACTACTGCTTACATGACTCTGGTCACTGTTACACTACACTGTTTACATTACTCTGGTCACTGTTACACTATACTGCTTACATTACTGTGGTCACTTTGTTACATTACACTGTTTACATTACTCTGGTCACTGTTTACATTTCTCTGTTTACATTACTCTGGTCACTGTTTGCATTACACTGTTTATATTATTCTGGTCACTGTTTACATTACATCATTTACATTACTCTGGTCACTGTTACATTACTCTGTTTACATCACTCTGGTCACTCTGTTACATTACACTGTTTACATTACTCTGGACACTATTTACATTACTGTACACTGTTTACATCACTCTGGTCACTGTTTACATTACACTGTTTACATTACTCTGGTCACTCTGTTACATTACTCTATTTACATTACTCTGGTCACTCTGTTACATTACACTGTTTACATTATTTTGATCACTGCTACATTACACTGTTTACATTACTCTGGTCACTCTGTTACATTACTCTGTTTACATTACTCTGGTCACTGATACATTACTCTGGTCACTCTGTTACATTACACTGTTTACATTACTCTGGTCACTCTGTTACATTACTCTGTTTACATTATTCTGATCACTGCTACATTACACTGTTTCGCGCGCGTTAACACCGTTAACGCCAAGATTACAAATGGCGTTAAAAAAATGTATCTATGCCCACCTCTAGTTTTAACACAATCTCAAATTTAGGGTTTTAACTAGGGAGGTAAAGTGATTAATTAAAATTAACTAGTTAATCGCAAATCTGGAAAAAATTAATCGCGATTAATCGCGATTCTTTGTCAACCCAATATATAATATATAATGAACACACTAAGTCATCAATTTTACATAGAAGGCTTTGTTTATTTTTTTCC
>JBBPCW010247718.1:0-14673 GCA_037974425.1 Phenacogrammus interruptus
ATTTTCTGGATTTTTTTTCTCATTTTGTCTCTCATAGTTGAGGTATACCTATGGTGAAAATTACAGGCCTCTCTCGTTTTTTTAGGAGGGAGAACTTGCACAATTGGTGGCTGACTAAATACTTTTTTGCCCCACTGTACATAAACAGTATGTTGTCTGAGAACACCCATCCATACACATGCCTTATTTGGTCATGAATTCTCCTCTCATCCACCATCACCATCTCTAAAGAACCATAACACACATGCACCATAATAATAACATAGGAGAAAGTTCAACATTTGTCCCTGTCACGGTCGCCTCGCCCTCCTCCCGTTGACACCGCTCCATTTCCCCCGAATATTAGTTTCCCTTGTCATTCCGTCACCATGCCCTGTCTGCTTATGTCCCAATCCCCTCCATTCCTCCCTTCTTCCCTTCGTTCCTGCTCCCTTGTGTGTCTCCCCGCTTCGTTTGTATCACAGCCCGTCTGTATCCGTTTCACCTGTATCTCGTTACCTTGATCCCTGTCTTCCTTCCTCAGCCCCTATTTAAGCCCAGTCTGACCTCGGGTCTTCATGCCCATATTTGTTCTACCTTGTGTGTTGTTCGAAGTTTTATCAGATTGCCTTTCTGTGTATTTACATGTTCTGTTTCTCTTTGTTTTCGCAGACTCGTGTTCCTCAGCTTTAAGGTGCCACTCGTGGAGGATCCTGTCCTGAGTTCCCTGCCTTGCCTATGTTGTTCTTTTCTAGTCCCGGAGCACGAGTCCTGCTTCTGTTTATTTTGTCCCTTGTTGTTCTGTTCTCGGCCTGGTTGTTTTCTGTTCGCTGTATATAGTTTATTATATCTTCCATTAAACATGTTTAGTTCTCGAATAACCCTGCACCCTCTCCCCTCTCCCTAACACACCCATGACAGAATACGGGCATCCACCAACCCCAACTATGGACGCTGCCTCAGTGCCCCTGCCTGGAGACCAGGCATCCCTGGTTCGCCAGAGTCCACTGCCACTCCCGCCGTTCCACTAACAGCTCCAGGACCACTACCAGCAGTTGGTGGTTCTTACCCAGGTGGTCCAAGAACTCCGGCGAAACCTCCAGGCACCTGTTGCTCCTCCTGCACCTGCTCCGCATGCACCTGCTCCACAGCCTGCGCCGATCCAGCCTGCGATCGCGCATCACTCTTCACTCCCAGAGAGGTACGCTGGAGATCCTAACGGTTGTAGGAACTTTCTTCTTGCCTGTGACTTGTTCTTTGCAGAGAATCCCGGCCTCACGGAGGAGCAGAAGGTGTCAAGGGTGATCCAGAGGCACACAGTGCGGGTTCAGGACTGGGCTGCGGCCGTCTGGAGAGCAGGGGATGTCAACACCACCAACTACGCCGCCTTCACCCGCCACTTCCAGATGGTCTTCGACCATCCGGGGCAGGGCCGGAAGAGCGGGCATAGAGACCCCTGCAATGGTCTTCTCCCCCACGTAAGGAAACCCCACCTCGCCGCCTGTCGTCCATGCCCGTTTCCCCTGGCCGCAGAGAGTCCACCCCTGAGCCCATGCAGCTGGGGGCGTCTGGCAACGAGAGGCATCAGCAGAGGCAACAAGCCGGCCTCTGTTTTTATTGTGGTCAAGCTGGACACTGGCGCATGCACTGCCCGAAGCGTCCCACTTCACATCCTGTTACCCTGTCTGTCAATAATTAATTTGTTTCTGTTTGTGCCCTTCTAGACTCGGGGTCAGCTGGGAACTTCATCTCACATTCCCTCGTCTCTTCCCTGTGTGTGCCTACTCGTCCCCTAGCCAGACCTGTCACGGTTCATGCCACAGACGGCCGTCCCGTTTGTAATACCTCCCTTAGCTCTATCACGTTCCCTGTTTCCCTCACCGTCCAGACTACCCACACTGAATCCATTGACCTCACTGTGCTACCCCAGTCTCACCACCAGATCATCCTAGGGCTGCCCTGGTTACGTCTGCATAAGCCCTATATCGATTGGCATGCTCACACCATTCTCTTCTGGTCCCCGTACTGTCAGAACATCTGCTCGGTCCCCTCACTCCCCATCCATGCCACGTCCATTGAGAGCCCGTTATCACAAGTCACTATTGATATACCCCCTGAATATAAAGACTTAAAGGACGCGTTCTCTGTGTCTAAGGCCACCCGTCTCCCTCCGCACTGTCCCTGGGATTGCGCAATCAACTTGATTCCTGGAGAAAGCCCGCCTCGGTCACGTGTTTATCCTTTGTCCGAGTCCGAGACTCGGGCGATGAATAAATACGTGGCTGAGATGTTGGTGCAGGGGTTTATCAGGCAGTTGCACTCTCCTGCCTCCGCCGGTTTCTTCTTTGTGGAGAAGAAGGACAGGGATCTCAGGCCCTGTACTGACTATCGTGGGCTCAATGATGTCACAGTGAGGTTCACATACCCTCTGGCTCTGATCCCGGCTACCATCGAGCAGCTCCGGGGGTCCACCATCTTCACGAAGCTGGATCTCCGGAGCGCATACAATCTAGTGCGAATTCGGGTGGGTGATGAGTGGCTTACTGGGTTTAGCATGGCCTCTGGCCACTATGAATATTTAGTTAGGCCGTACGGGTTGGCAGACGCACCCTTCCAGGAGTTTGTTAATGACGTCCTGAGAGACATGTTAAACCTGTTCGTGGTTGTCTATATTGATGACATTCTGATTTTCTCAAGGTCCTCACCCGCCTGTTGGAACACGGATTGTATGTGAAGGCTGAGAAGTGTGAGTTCCACAAGAAGGAAGTCACATTTCTCGGTCACCGCATCAGCCGGGAGGGGATTTCTATGGAGGGGGCCAAAGTAACGGCCGTATCTGATTGGCTAGAGCCCACGACCGTCAAGGGCCTGCAACAGTTCCTGGGGTTTGCTAATTATTACAGGAGATTCATAAAGAATTACAGCACCGTGACTGCCCCTTTAACATCCCTCCTCCGAGGCAAACCCAAGGAGCGCTGCTTTTGCGCGGCTTAAGCAAGACTTCACCTCCGCTCCTGTACTCCGTATGCCAGATCCTGAAAGGCAGTACACAGTGGAGGTGGACGCCTCGGACATAGGAATCGGGGCAGTCCTATCTCAGTATCATGGTTTCCCCAGGAGGTTACACCCCTGATCTTTCTTTTCCAGGAAACTGACGGAGGCAGAGAGGAACTATGACATAGGCAACCGCAAGCTGCTTGCGGTGAAGGAGGCATAGGAGGAGTGGCATCATCACTTAGAGGGAGCCCGGCAGCCCTTCGTAGTCCTCACCAATCACCGCAACCTGGAGCATGTGAGACGAGCAAAAAGGTTGAACCCTAGGCAGGCACGGTGGGCTCTTTTCTTTGGCCGGTTCAACTTCCAGATCTTGTATCGTCTGGCTAAACTGAACGGTAATTATCGCGTCAGTTCAGGACCGAGAAAGACGCGGGGGAACCTGAGCCCATCCGAATATTAGTTTCACTTGTAATTTTGTCACCATGCCCTGTCTGCTTGTGTCCCAATCCCCTCCGTTCCTCCCTTCCTTCCTTCGTTCCTGCTCCCTTATATGTCTCCCCACTTCGTTTGTATCACAGCCCGTCTGTATCTGTTTCACCTGTATCTCGTTACCTTGAGCCCCGTCTCACCTGTCTTCCTTCCTCAGCCCCTACTTAAGCCCAGTCTGACCTTGGGTCTTCATGCCCATGTTTCTTCTACCTTGTGTGTTGTTCGATGTTTGATCAGATTGCCTTTCTGTGTATTTACATGTTCTGTTTCTCTTTGTTTCCGCAGACTCGTGCTCCTCAGCTTTAAGTTGCCTCTCGTGGAGGATCCTGTCCTGAGTTCCCCGCCTGCCTGCAAGCAGCCCTGCCTGTGTTGTTCTTTTCTAGTCCCGGAGCATGAGTCCTGCTTCTGTTTATTTTGTCCCATGTTGTTCTGTTCTGTTCTCAGCCTGGTTGTTTTCTGTTTGCTGTATATAGTTCATTGTATCTTCCATTAAACGTGTTTAGTTCTCGCCTAACCCTGCGTCCTCTCTCCTCTTCCTAACACACCCATGACAGTCCCTAAAAGGCCATCCATAGCATACATAAGCATTCCTATGTTATTCCTATGCCCTCACAAGCAGCCTAAAGCAGAGCAGAATACTTGTGTAAGATTTTCTCCTTATCAAGTGGAACTTGGTGCTCTGGACGATCTCCACTGAGGAGCCATCAATGCTCAGTGGAGAGTGATCATGTTGTGCCCTTCTGAAGTCAACAACCATCTCCTTTGTTTTCTCCACGTTCAGGGACAGGTTGTTGGGTCTGCACCTGTCCGTTAGCCATTTCACCTCCTCTCTGAGCGCCGCCTCGTCATTACCGCTGATCAAACCTACCACAGTTGTGTCATCAGTGAACTTGATGATGTGGTTTGCTGCACAGAGATGCCCTCACTGTCACAGGCAGGTGGAGATGCCCTCACTATCACAGGCAGGTGGAGGTGCCTTCACTATCACAGGCAGGTGGAGGGGCCCTCACTATCACAGGCAGGTGGAGATGCCCTGCAGTTGGTGATGGCCTGGATGCCCTGCCACATGCGCCGTACATCCCCAGTGTCCTTGAAGTGGCTGTGGATTCTCTGGACGTGGGCATGCTTTGCAGCTCTGACGTCTGACGAGCGGTCTGTAGGCTGGGACGCACATGATGGACATGTGATCGGAGAATCCGAAGGGGGGCGGCCTGGCTCAGCGCGGATCGTGCCAGAATGTTTGTGTAAACACAGTGAAGCGTGTTCGCACCCCTAGTCAGAAGTCCACGTGTTGGTAGAATTTAGAGAGGACTGACTTGAGGTTCGCATGGTTCATATCACCAGCAACAATGAACAGCCCGTCAGGAAACGAGTTTTGGAGCTGGCTGATGGCTCCGTACAGTTCTGGTAGCGCATTGTTTGTGTTAGCGCTGGGTGGAATGTACACCGCAACTATGAGCACGGTGGTGAATTCTCTCAGGAAATAAAATGGCCTACATCTGACAGACATAAGCTCCAGCAGTGAGCAATAACTCGAGATCAGCACAGCATTCACACACCAGTCCATGATGATGTAATCACAAAGCCCCCCTCCCATTGCTTTGTGGCAAAGAGTAGCATCACAGTCGCTTCGAAACAATAGCATGTTGTTAATAGCCATAGCTGTCTCCGGAACACCATCATTGAGCCATGGCTCGGTAAAAACGTAAACACAACAGTCTCTGATCTCACACTGGGTGGTTTGCTGGAGTCAGATGTGGTCCAGTTTATTGTCCAGGGAGTGAACGTTCACAAGGAAAATGGATGGTATTGCCGGATGTCTAGCATTAGCCTTTAGCCTGGCATGGACTTCTCCTTGCCCCACTTCCGCTTTCACACACACTGTTTGCGGTGCTTCTTCACCCGGCCACCAGCATCAGGCAGCACCGCGGCCTGAGGTTCACGCAGCAGGTGGAGATCTCGGAGTAGCAGCAGCAGCTCGTCACCGAGGTAAGCTACACGCTTATCTCTAATCTGGAGCAGGGTCTGGTGGTCATAAACACGTACAGGGTCGACCTGTGGCATAGGCAATATAGGCAAATGCTAAGGGCACCATCCATCCAGGGGGCGCCACAAACGGAGGAAGAAAAAAACAGTAACATTCCGCTATTCTTAAAACTTGTTGGTATTAATGTGTCTTAATATGAAAAGAACAAGCCCACATGAATTCACCTGCTTAGCAAAGCCTATCAAGTAGTAGTAGTACTTGAGGCCTCTCCGGCGCCCCCCTCCTTCTCCTCCCCCCTCCCCCCTCCACGCCACCCCCATTCCTTTGTCTAATTAGCCATTGCCTGCTACATGGGGGGATGGTCATTTTTTGATGCGTCAGCAAGCTCAACATGTCAAAACGTCCTAAATTATCTGATGCCATGGGGAGAAAAAAAAGAAGAGGAGGAAGAACGCGATAAAGACAGAGGTAACGTAGCGTTACAGTAAAGATGATGTCATGACATTTTTCGTTTATACTAATATAACAAATATAATTTGCCCCAAAATGTGGGTTGCTTTGAGAATCTCTGCCACTCTTCCTGTTACAGTGGCTGCTGCTGAAAGAAGCTTATCTTCAAACTGATTAAAACTTACCTGAGATCTACTATGATGCAAGAACGTCTAGGTGGACTTGCCATAATAAGCATAAACCATGTGGTCTCAAATCAGTTGTCATATAATGATGTTGTGACTTTGCCGCAAGAAAGACCAGGAGAGTAAATCTGTAGCAGGTTATGGAGGTTGAGGAGATGGTGGTGTAGTTTGTCATTCAAGTTAAGGCAGTAACAAAAAACACCACCAGAGGTCTTTGTAAGATCACCTTTTTGTTAAAATGTTGGTTTCTTTAATGTCTTATTTTGTGCAGTGCGTTATTTATGTTGTATTCATAATTTAAGTTGTGTCACATTTTATTTGGGTAATATTTAAATCTAATACTTTATGTAAGCTATTTATATTGTATTTCACATATTCAGTTCATATTATTTTGTATTTCTTTCTAAATATTTGAATGTGCAGTTGGTTTATTTAAATAAAAGAATGTCTAAGACAAAGCTATTCAGTTTCTTGTGAGTATATATACACTAGCAGTAGAATTTACTGCAATGCAAGGGGGCGCCACCTAAAATCTTGCCTAGGGCTTCAAATTTGTTAAGGCCGGGCCTGAATGTGTACCAGCTGTTCGGATACACGTTTGCGAGTTTCACTGTGAAATATTGAGAATCTTGAGTAGAGACACACAATAGCACCAAAGAGTTGGACGCGGAGTGGCCGCTGTGTCCTAGCATGCCGCCATCTTGGTCATTCACCAGCTTAAGGCAGGTTCACTGCTGCCACTTCCAGCATCATCAGCTGATGAAGGCCCTGCAGCAAAAAAGTGTTGTTTTTTTCCCCTCTCATTTCTCTACCTTTTTTTTTTTTACTGACGCAGGGCTGGCCCTGGATGAGATGAAGAAAAAGGGGGACCTTTATTTTTTTTTTACTGTTTTACTTGTTTTTTACTGACACATTCATCAAGAACAGTTAGAACAGGATTCTTTTCTGACGGTCCTTGATGAATGAAATTACCCAGGAACAGGGAACAAAGCAAAACGGGGTGATGTTTAAAAAGTTGATTGGGCCAAATTGTAAATGCAGTCCACAGCCATTCGAGTCATTTTATAGCTTGATAATTTCTGAAAGTAATGCTGGTTAAAATGTTCTCGAGACTTGAATGAAATATTGTCATGTTATCCAAAATGGAGACGGCCAGCATGTAAAAGCCCTTACTCTAGGCTAACGTTTGCTGTTGTAGCCTCACAAAGTAAATGTACACTTCCTGTAGGACTCCATAATTCATTTACAAGGATTTGTCAAAATTTGTACTCGAGATGAAACAATATGACTGACTGAATGCTCTAACAAAAGATTAAATTTAAGACTTATTCTGTTATCAGTCTGTAGCTGTTAAATGCAAGCTTTTCATCGCAACTTAAATTGTTATAACATAAATTGTTGTACTTCATCCAATGTAATTTTTCAAAATGTCCCCCATCTCCCCACACCCTTCTCTTTCCTTCTGCAGGCTACCACATCACTACAGTTTCCGGCAACAAGAGATTGGTGGTCAAACAGACCCACCAGACATTCCGAAATGCACTGTTGGTACACAGTTGTCTCTTCAGCCTCACTACAGAAGTGAAGGTACAAATGTTCAGCATCTAGCTGTTGCACCAATTACTGCTTGAATTTGTACTGCAGTACGTTTGTCATTTTTCTGTAATCAAAAAAAAAATTCTGTCAAGGTGTCCAAGCTACTATGTTCAATGAAGACTGTGGTGTTAGTACATCCACTGTTCCCCTCACCACTCTGCCACCTTGCCTATTTCCAACACCTATAAAGCAACCTTGCCTGGAGGAGGAGAGGGATGAAGTTTATCTTCAGAACAGCACAATAGTGGCTTCTCAAGAGCTGGAAGCCACTTATGATCCTGCTGACTCTGTCACTGCTTTGACAGACATACAAATATCTTTATGTGTATCATGGCTCACATCATGTTGCTTTTTATTTATTTATTTATTTATTAATACACCACCCTCCATAATTATTGGCACCCCGGTTAAGATGTGTTAAAAGCCTTAGAATAAAGTCAATATTTATTGCAGAAGCATACTCTCAAACTTCAAGTGAATTTCAAGGGGAAAAAACTTAGACTAAGAAATAATTATTTTTCACAATTGTTCCACAATTATTGGCACACCTAACAATTCCTAGGAAATAAATGTAATTGAAGTATTTCTCTCATTTCTACAGTAGTTTCCAAAGTTGATCAGAGAATCTAGGAACATTTAATTAGCAATTCATCACTTCCTGTTTCCCTGGGGTATAAATATGACGTGACACAGAGGCCATGTCTCTTATCCACTCTTCAACATGGGAAAGACAAAGGGACACACCATTTAAGTACGGCAGATGTGTGTCGACCTTCACAAGTCCGGCAATGACTACAAGAAAATAGCCGCTCCCCTGCACCGGCCCATATCTACTGTCAGAGAAGACGTTTAAAACAACTGCAACAGTGGGAAACAAGCCTGGATGAGGACAAGCCTGGACGAGGACGCGAGGTTATTCTGCCTCCACACACAGTGAGGAGGACGGTAAGAGAAATAAAAAGTTCTCCAAAGCTCACTGTTCAAGAATTGCAACGAATAGTAGCATCTTGGGGTCACAATGTCTCCAAAACAACCGTCAGGCGCAATCTACAGGCCAACACGCTGTTTAGGAGGCATGCAGCGAAAAAACCTCTTCTCACTCACAGTCATAAACGCAAATGTCTGGAGTTCGCTAAACGCTACTGGGGCTTCAACTGGGACCATATGCTTTGGTCAGATGAGACCAAGACAGAGATTTTTGGCAACAAACATTGTAAGTGGGTCTGACAGAACACAACAGGTGAGTATGCAGAAAAGCACCTCATGCCCACTGTGAAGTACGGGGGAGGATCAGTGATGCTGTGGCCCGTTTCTCTTCCAGATGCTCTGGGAACCTTGTTAGGGTGCATGGTGTCATGAATGCGTTGAAATACCAGAACATTTTAAAGCAGAATCTGGGGCCTCTGCCCGAAAGCTGAAGATGGGTCGTCACTGGGTCTTTCAGCAAGATAATGACCCTAAACATGTGGCCAAATTACACAGAAATGGTTCACCAGACACAGAATCAAGCTCCTCCCATGGCCATCTCAGTCCCCAGACCTCAGCCCCATTGAAACCTGTGGAGTGAGCTGAAGAGGAGAGAGCAGAGGAGAGGAGCGGGGCGCTGGAGGATTTAGAGAGATTAGAGAGGAACGGTGGAAGATACTTCTTTCTGTATTCTCCATCTTGTGAAACATTACAGGAGAAGATTAGGTGCTGTTTTGTTGGTAAAAGGGGGCTGTACAAAGTATTAACATCAGGCGTGCTAATAATTGTGGCACACATGATTTGATGTAAAAGAATTATTTCTTAATGTGATTTTTTCCCCCTGAATAAATGCTCTTGAATTAAAGGTTGGATTTTCCTCTTTTTTTCATTGTGGTCCTGTATTGTTTAGAACAAAACTGAATTTATTAGAAGCTAAATCAGAATCATTGTTCAAATCCTGACTGCACACTCACACAAGACAGAACAATACAGAATATAATAAAATATACTCAGACTAGAAATATATTAAGAAAAGAAATAGTACAACTTGCCCATAATAAAAAGTATACTAAGAGGTGAATATAGTTTAAGTTAAAAATTAAAACACTGTACAATAAGTGGAAAAGACAGTTACGTCTAAGTACCTTTATCAGAAAAACTGAATTGTGAGATTACAGAAATGCAAAAATCAAGAGAGAAGTATTTGGAATAGAAATGTATTGCACATAGGTAACAGTATTGCACATCAGGATATATTGCACAGTATTATGATAAGTATATTGCCCTGAAAATAAGTTATTGTTAGATTATAGCTGGGGTTATATTGCACATATATTTAACTTTGACGGAGGGAGTGGTTATTATAGAGTCTACTTACTTTTAGCAGAGGTTCAACTTTAGCTGATCAACGATGATGTTGTTTGTTTAAAGTGAAGAAGATGGTCTGGACTTGAAGGCTTGATTGATAGGTTTGAGACGGTCTTCAGAGGACACCCCAGGTTCAGACAAGAAGGACATTCAGACAACAATAATTGGACATACTTGGTCCCTCTACCATTGCAGTTATTGCACCTTTTACACTGTTTAACACATTTTTCTGAAAGGTCTGTTTCACTGCAAAACATCAGTGTTTTCCTCCTTCAGTGGTTCTAGAGATAAACTAAACTCTCCGTATACTTTTCATTATAAGGTTGTTTATAGATTATAAATACTGCTATTATTTTCATATTAGTCTCACTGATGCGTAAGAGTCAGCGACCCTGTTATCTACATGCACAACAAACAAACAACACATTAATATACAGAAAGTTATCAGTGTAATCAGTGACAGACAATCCATGTTTTTCCAGTTCCGATCCGATTCCGATACCTGACTGCCGATACCGATACTGATTAACGTGCTGTTTGTTAGTGAGGTTACATCACAGAATAAATAAATTACAAAGCACTTCTTAGAAAAGCAAAACATTATACACAGCTACACTGAATTTAAAGGCATTCCAACGGAATTTATTTATGTCACATTTCATAAAAAGGAAGCTGTAAAATGTTGTAAATATCAAAAAACACCACAATCTTGGCTGAACCGTCAAAATAGTTCAAGAATTCTGTCCATTTTAGCAGCAACAACTGGGTGGAAAACAAAGTGCAACACTAATACCTTTAAAATCTGAATTCAGCCAAAAGACACACAGAACAGCCCTGAAGAGAACCACAGAGAAGTCCTGAGGGAGAGCTGAGAGTCTGATATTCCTTTCTCTTTTGGGTTCTCTGCTGTGAGTTTGTTGTGTTTTGAAGAACGTGAGGGAGCGTCTGCTGCCTGGAGGCTTTTCTCTGTTTGCCTGCATGAACTCCTGCTTCTGTTTGTGGTGAAATCTCTGCGGGTTCTTGATTAAATGTGTTGTACAACGCAGCTGTACTTCCACCCCTCGGCACGCCAGCTCTACACACACCGCGAGTATCCAAACTGGAGTATCTCCAAACGAGCCACGTTTCAAAACAGGGCTAAAGTTATTCACTCGCTCAGACCCTGTTACACAGCGTCCAGTTTAACTGGAGTATAGAGATCAGGGCTGTCCGATATCGGATTTACTGCTATATTGGACCCGATACTGATATCATATTGGATCAGGTCCATCTCTAAGTAGATCAGAAGAGCGTCAGCCGAGCGCCGAGTTTATTTTTTTCAAAAAATGACGTTTCTAACTGAACCCTTGAAGCTCCATGAAAATAAACGTTGGCACCGAAATCAGAACTGAGATTCTAGAAGAAACACCACAGAATGGAATGAAACTATTTAATTTATTTAAGTTAAACCTTATTTAAGTAGATCTGGCTTAAGTGAAACCATAGTTCTGTTCACTCTGTTGGATGGAGTTTGAGCTAAAAGGAAGGTGGGACTCTCAGAACTAGGGTTGCCTGGGAACATCAGTTCCAGTAAGTTGGGGGTGTATCAAACTTTCCAAAAGGGGGGTGTTCATAGCTTCTGCACTTTCTACATGTATATGCAGCTAGGCCTGTAATACCATAGTGCTGTTGGTGACCCAGAATGGAAGAACTTCTTCATACCTTACGACCATAATGAACTATTTTAACAGTTCTTTATACCGCTAAGGTAGTGCCTCTAGATCTGACGAGTGTAAACCCCAGGCAGCGCTGCCAGTGCCTGAGTCCACAGTGCTGGAGTCAGTTTACTGCCCTGTTCTATTACAGCCTGTGTTTTACTGGATACACGCAAACCCCAGAACTTTCTAGGTGGTATTACCGGGACTACAGCTCTGTTGATCACCGGAGCACAAAAACTGATTTGATCACAGGTTAAATTAAAAGATCTACATTATGATGTACATTGTGGGCGGGTTGGGGGTGGGGGGTGCGTTTGTTGACTGTTAATGTTACAGATAACTTTAATAAAAGTGTCTCAATGTTGGAGTGTGTGTGTGTGTGTGTGTGTGTGTGTGTGTGTGTGTGTGTGTGTGTGTGTGTGTGATTTATGTTTAAACCAGCGTCTCTCTGAGTGTGAACCCGTTCCAGTCCAGTGTCTCTCTGAGAGTGAACCCATTCCAGTCCAGCGTCTCTCTGAGTGTGAACCCATTCCAGTCCAGCGTCTCTCTCATTACTGCCGTTTACTTTAAGAGAGAACCAGAGATTAGTTTTCTTTAAATTATTAAGTTCAAATGCTGCACAGATTAACAGAAATAAACGTTCTGGGTAGTATTATAGCGCCTTCTGACGAAACGGGAGGGAGCGATTGGACGTGTGCGCTCCCCTAGTCGGAACTCGAATTTCTTGATGAAGTTGCATTAAACATGGTTAAGTGCCATGAATTCGTTCAAAAGGAGTTCAAAATTTTGCCTGTTTTTTTGCCTCGTTGGGGGAGGAGACGAAAGCTGAAGAGGACGGAAAATGGTATCAGCCTAGAATCGCAAAGATTACATTGTTCGTTAATAAGGTTAACATGACTTTCTTGGTTGAAAACCCGATGTGAAGGAGTGGGACCATGAGAAACCTGCTTATGCAAGTATTTGACCCCGAGTGCGCATCGATAAGAATGCAGTCGTCTGACGTTCCGCCAGCAACATTTATCCACAAATGTGCAAGTAAACAGTAGAGGTCTGACAGAGGCGTGTGGTTCTACAACACACAAAGGAAAATCACCTCTCAATAAACATAAACATGAACACGCCTTCACAACACGACAGAATTCCTATCTACAGTGTGAACAGGAAATATATCAAACCAATCAAGTACTGATAATCCGGCCGGCAACACGATTAGCATACGCTAAACATCCATATAGCTTCTATCAGGCTCCACTATGCTATATTGCGTATACTAAACATGTAATTATTACAGTGAAATAACGTAAATGAAGTGTGAAAATAAACGTAGCTCGCACAAACAGGCTGCACTAATCTTCAACACTCCTGTGTGGAACCGAAGGGATGGTTGTATAGTTTGTAAAATCGCCGAGTGCTCGTCTGTCGTCCTGAGTTTCACTGTACTGTACACATGCACTCTCGTCTCCCCTGCAGTTGAGTTTTATATATTTATTGAATTAACACAAGAATACAATTAAAAAACGACTTAACCTGCTCTCAGTAGTGTTTCACATAGGATGGGACGGGGTAGCATGCTGGGTAGTGCACGTTTTAAACAGGAATATCCCTTTAATGATGCCTGGTTCCATATCATTTCTAAACCACTACTGTTTTGTATCAGACTCGACCGCACATTGTCTTTAGTACCACCGAGCAAAAGAACCTTTTC
Source organism: Phenacogrammus interruptus (assembly GCA_037974425.1). Classification (NCBI taxonomy): domain Eukaryota; kingdom Metazoa; phylum Chordata; class Actinopteri; order Characiformes; family Alestidae; genus Phenacogrammus; species Phenacogrammus interruptus. Next base: position 13,420 of record JBBPCW010247718.1, read on the forward strand.
TGCCTTCCAGACGTCAGGGAGAACAGATTTTCTCATTTGATGAACTATGCAAGCACTGAATTATGCAAAGTTTCAGTCAAGTACAAGAATACTGGCAAATTACAACTGTATCTTTGTGATGTCACAAAAGCAGTTCAGCCTCACCTGTTCAGGCTAAAACACACACCAGTCTTAAAGTCCTAATATCAGAAATGTCCAGTTTATTCTTAGAAAGGGTTTGGAAAAGTAACAGTACATTTATAAATGAAAAATAAAAAGCATGAGGAATGCACTATATGCTCTTTAAAGAGCGTCTGAGCACAGCCTCCTGCTGCTGTACCAGAAACCGCTCCGTTAAAGTGAGTGAGCGTGAAAGGAGCGTGAAAGGAGCTAGAGAGCAGGTATTTCAGAGCGCTGACCTTCCGGCTGCTGGTGAAGTTCTGGTCTCCTTTCACTTGTTCCATCGTGGGCGCCCTCTAGTGGCTGATCGCGGAGAGACGGCTCCAAATGATTTTAGAAACTGCTCTAAAAACAGACACTTCAGGATTCAGGAATCCGTTTGAAAACAGTGAGCTGCGTCCTAATCAACATATTTTCACACTTTACGCACTGTTTTACTGGAAGGCAGTTCGCTGCAGCGAGCAGTTGGGAGACTTTCTCCAACTCTGACCTGTGGTTCCACTTTTGGCCACTAGAGGGCCTCAGAAATAACCTCCCACTCATTCTGTGTGGAAACATTTCTTTAGTTTATTTTTTTGTCTTTAATATTATACGAATATTGTATTTGATATAATACTATTATATCTTATTTCTTGTGGGATCCAAAGTTTTGTTGTAATTCTGCAACTAATATTTTACTCAATAATTTGACTAGAAAGAGACGTCCTTTTATTTTATTAATCTTAGAGGATCTTACTGTAAAAAAATCACCATTATTGTAAGACATTTTTATGAGAGTTGGAATTTAATTTTGAGAGGTATGGGCCCTTTAACTCCTTATTATTGCTGGAGTTTGGGCTTTCCATCACATGGTCTCTTTAATGTTGTTTATAATGCTGTATAGGCCCTTTAATGTGCTCTATGGGCAGTTTAATTTGATGATGCTGAAAGTGAGTTTCTCTATCATATGGGCCCTTTAAATAACATTTTATGCTGAAGGTGAGATTTTTATTGGTATAAAGCATCCTCTTCTACGTCGTTGTGCATTAGTGCGGAAGCAGAGAGAGTGGCTTTAATGTCCAAAGCTTCAAAGTTGTAGGAAAAACACTGTTTTGC
>JBBPCW010247753.1:0-14667 GCA_037974425.1 Phenacogrammus interruptus
ACTTTTGTTCCGTGATTTATGTTCTATTCTGAATAAAGTATTAGAAGTTGGCACCTCCACATCATTGCATTCAGTTTTTATTCATGATTTGTATAGTGTCCCAACTTTTTTGGAATCTGGTTTGTAGTTTTGATTTGTCTCAGGGGAGACAATGATTGTTGATAGGACTACAGTCTCAAATTGATGGTGGGGGTGTTAGTTTGTTGATGTGGCAATACTTTTGGTTTATTAATGGTGTTAACTTGTCAACAGGGCTATAGTTTCTAATTGTCAATGGGGGTTTTGGTTTATCAACAAGGCTATATTTGTGACTTGTTTTGTCGATTGGGTTATAATTTTGATTTGTCTGGGTTGGAGCAGTTTGGAAACTGAGCTATTATTTTGATTTGTTAACAGGGGAGGGGTATTAATTGTGTAGACACGACAATAGTTATGATTTGTCTGGGGGAGCAGATTTGTCAAAGTGGCTATTATTTCAGTGTATTAATGGGTAGGGGTTGTCTGACTTTTTCTTCTGACAGTGCTTGTTAAGTTGTGTATCTTAGCTGACAGTAACTTGGTTAAAAAAGCAGTTGTTGATTTGAGTGAAGCTCTACAGGTATGAAGTACAGATATGGACTACTTAAGCACTGGTGTATGTCGGCCTGGATGAGAGCATCTGCCAAATGCTGTAACTATAAATGATTTGTCCATAGGGCTATTATTTCATGTTGTCAATATAATGTGTTGTTTTGTCAGTGGATCTATAGTTGCGATTTGTCAAGGGAAGATGGGGGTTGATCTGTTGACTGAGTATAGTTTTCCAGGGGGGCAGTGGGTTTGATTTGTCATTGGAGCTGTAGTTTTAATTTGTCTTGGGGCAGTTGATCTATAGTTTTGACTTGTTGGAAGAGGCGGTGTTCGTTTGTCAGTGGGGCTATAGTTCCCATTTCACGATAAGGAAGGTCAGGGTTTGTTTCAAGGAACTCTACAATGAATATTGAATAAAACTTTTTATTCATTTCCTTCTTTTCCTTCCTGCCTACAGATGTGGTGGCACCAGCCAGAGGGACAGTAATGAACGCTTCATTTCCCTTCCCATATAATAATAATGGAACATCACTGGATATCCCACAGAACTATCTTTTCCTTACTGTCTACATCATAATCTTCATCTTGGGTCTTCCCATCAACTCCTATGTTGTGTGGCTGATCGTAACTGGTGCAGGAAGTGGTGTAGTGCCAGAGCTCTTTGCGCTTAACCTCTCTGTGTGTGAAATGATTATTTGCTTCAATGTTGTGCCTGCTTTCATTCTCATTTTAACATACCAAACAAATGCCTTAAATTATACTTTTAGTTTTTTTTCAACAATGCTCTGCATCGGACGGCCCTTCTTCCAGTGCTGTGTTTGTGTGGAACGTTATGTGGCTGTGGTCCATCCTGTCATCTTCCTGAAGTACAAACCTTTAAGGTTCCGGGTGTTCATTTCAGCAGCCATGTGGTTATTAGTGTTGGGAATCTGTGCAATCTGTCCATTACTGTCAGCGAGAGTTATGTATAATTTTCTGCTGCCACAATACCTGCTTTTGTTTGCTGTTAAGGCCTTCTGCTCTGTTGCGGTGCTCAAGGCTTTGAGACATCCGGGACCTGGTGAGAAATGGAGTGCAAAAGATGCAGAAGCCAACCGCATGAAGAAAAAGGCTTTCTGGGTGATTCTGGTAATCTTCTTGTCTGTTTTCATTATTTACACTCCAGTGCTCATCTTTATATTGCTGTTTGACTATTTGTCTGGAATGCAGATAATGTATGGGATCTCAGGGTGTATCTACTTCCTCACAGTTGCAGGACTTGTGCAGCCTTTACTATATCTGCATAGGGCTGGAAACCTTCCTTTCCTCCAGTGCTTTTAATACCGTTTCAGCACACCCACTTAGATTGCCACTTAGATCATACATTTATTTTTTCACTTTGTATGCTCATCCAGAGTGACATACAATTTTAATTGTGCTGCATGTGTTGGGTGAATGCAGTATAAGATGTCTTGCCCAAGGACTCTATGTTTTATAGCAAACCATGTTCACAAAATGATGTATAAATGAATGGTTGGTTCATTCAAACTTGTATTTGGCATTTTTTCACATTACCATGGGTGCAGAAGTGACATACAAGCCAGTAATGGAAGTGTGGTTACAATGGAAAAAACATGGTCAATTGCTCTGAAAGGTGAGATTTATGGATTAAACAAAGAGAGGTGCCCTCGGGCTTGGGATGAAAATCTCCACAATTAAATTTGCATTTACAGCATTTGGCCGATGCTTTTATCTAAAGTGATATTCATTATTGTTTTATAGTCCACATTAACAGTGGACAGCCCAGCCACAGATTTTGCAGTTGTTATACGTATAATCTTAGAATTTCAGAATGCTCCTCAACTACATCTTTTAAAAATATATTGTGTTTATGAAGTTTTAATTCTGCTTTCAACGATATAATTGCTTTAATATTTTATATTAGAATATAGGAACATTTGTTTGTTTGATATTTTCTCATTTTGAAAAGCACTTTGATTGCAGTGTATGAAAGTTGCTGTATTAATAAACCTGCTTTGCCAGACTGTGTTCATATTGTTTTATTTAATCCAATGTAGAAAAAATGAAGCCTGTATTTTTATGAGATGGTGCTTAATAGTCTTTCTGTGCTCAACAAAAGCAGTGTCAAAATTGAACGTAAATTAAAAATAGAAAAAAGTAAAAGTAACCAAAAAGTATCAGAATTAAAATACATTAAAAGTTTTGAAGAAGACAGACCAGTTTTGATGGACCGATCTTACACAAGGAGGCAAGGGAGGCTACGACGTTCGGAGTTGGAACGACACCCTGAACGCCTTGGCGCTAGGGGTGGGAAGCGTAGCCCTGCCGGACGGGGTTAGCTGGAGTGGGGTCAGTGGGACCAGTCTCGCGGAGGAGCTGACGGAGCGTCGGTGGTCGATCAGCGAGTTGTTAAACGGTGGAGAGTCGGAGGACAGCAAGGGGAACAGGGCTCTCTGTGGTATGGGTGGATCGATGGATCCCCTATCATAGATCCAGAGCATTTCGTGGACGCCTACGTCTCAGATTCAGCCGCGGACGAGCTCCCGGGTAGGTTCGCCTACCGGCGAGCCAAGAGACCCGCGGCTTGGCGTAGACGGAGACATGGTGGTCCACGTCGGATCCCCAACTGCCCGGGGAGCCTGAGGTTGTGGCTTCTTCCAAGCCGCCAGAGAGGGTGACTTCTCCCGAGCCGCCAGAGAGGGTGGCTTCTCCCGAACCGCCAGAGGGGGTGGCTTCTCCCGAGCCGGCAATGCGGGTGGCTTCTCCCGAGCCTCCAGATGGGGTGGCTTCTTCCGAGCCGCCAGAGAGGGTGGCTTTTCCAGTGCCAACGCTCCTTCTCCGACGTAGAGATGAGGGTGCAGCGGGACCTCCTAGGCCCCTTAGAAACAGGACAGTGCGAGCTACAGGAACCCCTGATTTAGTACATTACTTCTTACCAAGCATAATCAGCCTTGGAGTGATTGGCAAGTTGCTCTCTGCTTCAAGGGACATCTTGGTAGATGTTTCCTGCCAGAAAAAGGACCAAAACATTATGTAACAAAAAAACAGGACAGCAAGCAACAGCATTAAACCTAGAGCTAAGACAAAGAGGGAGTCTTCGTTTTCCTTGTAATACTTCATCATGAGAAGGCTGCTGTTCCAACCTTGTTGTTGGTCAAAACTCCCTCACTTTCTATCTCCTGGAGAAGTGTCCTTATACCAATGTTCAATTTGAGCTTCTGGCTGGAAAAATAGTTAACAATCCTCCTGCCTTTGGGCCCGACTGTGAGTTGCCTGTGAGTTTGTAAAAGTGGTTTGAAAGACCTTTCTGAGTAAACAAGAATGGCCACTGCTCCTGAATTTCTGCTAATGAAAGTGAGGGACAACTGTTGATAAGCTGCTGCTGAGAAACATATGTGAGGCACATGAAGTCATCCATATCAGGTCTCTCCACAGCTCCGGATTCTTGTGAATGAAAAATTGTTAACAGGATGCGTTTCTTTTCCTCTAAAGAAGCTGATGTTTCCCCCTCAGGAAATTCAACTGGCTGCCAAATAATACAACCATAGCTATCTAAAAGGCATGTAACTTTTTTAGGTGAGGTTGCATTAATGTTGGGACTGCAGTCTTCCTCATTCCTGGTTCTCTTTTGTTGACGAAGGCTATGTGTTGTATTATCTCCATTAACATTTTCAGCTCTAGATAACTTAAGTTTTCTTTGAAAAATATCTTCATTGTTTTGTCAGATCTCAACACACCCTTATTATTCAGTGTTAAGAGATGATTTTTTGAAGTTGTTGAATGATCTACTTCTACTCCTGCTTGTGGGATATTAAATGCAGACATGTCAGACAGTTTTGCAAGAAGATCATGAAGACCACAGCTGTGAAGATCTTGAATTTCCTCTATGATACACTGTATAGTGCTGGCTGGCAAGAGCATTTTAGCCTGCATTTTTAAATAGAGCAAAGCCAATCGATATAGAATTAACTCTTCATCATTAGTAATATGCTGTGAATCCTTGTGTTCTAATGGGTGTACTGTGTCCTGTCCTTGGATTATGGCACCAATGTCTTGTTGCCTTGACTGCTGAACTGTCTGCTTATGTTTTTGAGAAATATTGCTGGAAAATGATGTTCGGACGCCGAAGTATTTTGAGCAACCTTCAAATGGACATAATACTTTTTTCCCACCTTTGATATGAAATCTGAGATGGGTACAAAGATTTGTGAAGTTTTGAGCAGCATACCCACATCCAGGAACTTGACAGCTGAGATCACCAGTGAACTTACAGATCTCCTCCTCACACAGAAAGTGACACATGCTCGTCCTCCCCATCTGTCTCAGGAAATGGCAAGAAATTTACTAGTATGATTAGGTTCCTGTGCACTGTTTTCACACCCCCAGATGGACTCATAATCTAATATGTGTGAAGGGTGTCATTTTTACAAACTACAGTGTGCCATCCAATTTATCTTCCAACTTCTTCTTACCACGTTTCCTCTTATTAGCGAGTAGGACCCCGTCACCCACATTAAGAGGTAGACCTTTTGCTCTCCTGTTATACAGCTCTGTCTGCCAATGCTGCTGCCTCTCAGCACTGGACTTGGCCAGAGCCATGGCCTCCCTTAAATCCCTTCAAGCCTGGGAGTATGACCATACATCAAAAAGAATGGGGGAAAGCCTGTGGTCTCAGGCACAGTATGCAAAGTTGTACGCAAAGGTAAGACTGTTGAGCATTTGTGGCCTCTTGACCTTTGACCTGGGTGCAAGAGCCCTAATCATGTTCCCCAGCATGCAGTTCATCCTCTCTGCTTGACCATTCCCCATGGGGTGATACAGAGTAGTGTGTGACTTCTCCACTCCAGCTAACAAGAGCAGCTTCACAATTAAAGAACTCTCAAAATTAGCCCCCTGATCTGTTCCCTGAGCTACCGACTTTGCAGACTAATTGGGACAAGGCTATGTACAAGTCAGCTTAGTATAGTGGTCAGTAACCTCCAAGATGGCAATTGATTTGTTAGTATCTTCTGCAGACCAAAAATCAATGCATACTAATTTTAAAGGAGCTGAGGTAGCGATTTAAACGAGAGGGGCCCTAGCTTCAGGTTCTGGAGCCTTGCTAACTACACACCTTTTGCACTTGTGTACATAATCCCTGACATTTCTTCCAAGCATCTCCCAGTAAAACCTTTGTCTAACCAGCCACAGAGTTCGTTGCTGGTCTTGGTGACCTGCCTCATCATGAATCCCTTTTAACAGACCTGAGCTCTTCAGCCGCTCGTGTCTGGATGGACGTCGGCCCCTACCAACAAAGAACCTGACCCAGCTGATGGTGGGATCCTGACACTGTCTGTCATACAGTTCTTCATGACTAAAAACAGGCAACGTATTCTGACCAGTCATGGACATGACCCTCAACTGTTGAGCATGAAAGATAGCCCTAAGCTTAGCACCATCCTCCCAGTAACGAGAGGACTGCAGCACAGCAGAGAACTCTTCACGTGAGACCCTGCCTCCTGCCATTTTCTGAGCGACATGTGTAGCCTCAACACACAAGCCAACAGATTCGGGAGTGTCAACACACATGATATCAGCAACTGAGATGGCTTGCTGCTTTATCTGTTCCGTAAACTTAGAGGACAGGTGAAACATGTCCTGAACTGACTCCTCCTGCAATTTCTGAGCTTCTTTAAGCAGTTCAATATAAGGAGTCCTGGTCAGGCGATGCATGACTCTGTGTCCCACAAATGGTTCCCTGCTCAGTGCATCTGCAACCAAGTTCTTTGAACCTGGGATATACAAAATGTCGAAATCAAAAGCCGCCAGCCTAGCCACCCAACGTTGCGCCCAAGCATCTAATTTCGGCTTCATCAAAACATACTTAAGGGGGTTGTTATCAGTCCACACCGTGAATCTATGACTCCGCAGCCAGTGACTAAATTTGTCACAAATAGCCCACTTCATGGCAAAGAACTCAAGCCGATGTGCCGAGAATTTTGACTGGGCATGATTCAATGATTTACCTTCAATTAAACCTTGCCCTGCACTAACACAGACATGTAAAAGAGACTGTCACTCCGTGCAGCTCTCACGGTGTGGAGGCATTCTAGTATCCCCACTGTGGCAGAACCAACAGTATGCCCTGAAACCTGCTCTGACACTGCCTCGACTGAAACATGAAAAGCACAACCTATGCATCCTACAGTGAGATTGGGTAGAATGGTCAGTACTCTGACACACAACACATTTAACAGTGCAATTCACACTCTGTTTAGTATGACTTCGCTGAGCTGTCTGGGCATTGCATAATAATGCCTTTCCCAGCATGCCCACTAACCTGTCCATTGTGGTGCCCTGCGTAGCTGCACTGTCTAACATGCCCACCTCCACTGTAGACTCACCAGGTAACATAACACCACGCACCACCTCAGTTATTGGCGTGACAGCAGAAACAGTGTGTTGCGTCACATGACCTCTCATACACTTACGGTTTCGTTGAAACTCATTCAGACATGCTTGAACTTCACAGGTCGACCACACACTCTGAGGTTTGCTTAGAAATATCACAGAAATGTCTCAGTCAGGACAATGCCTAATAAACATGGCAGCGACTTCTACAGTTTGTAGCCACACCAACTTATTCACACTCCCCAGAGCCTGTTCCGCTACCTCAGCTGCTTTATTCAACCTAATCCAGTAATCGAGAGGTTGTTCATTGGCATACTGTGTGGTAGCATAAAATCCACAAGAGGCATACCGGAATGTATAACACTGTCAACATGTTGCCTCAGGATGCCAAAGACAGCATCCACATCACCAAAAATAGACACCAGGGTATTATTACGGAGCCAAACCTGAGCTACATCCCTGGCGCGGCGCAGCACAACAGTTTGCTAAGGAGCTTGTCCACAAGTTCCTTCCCAGTGTAGCTACTCTTACTCAGATACCTCCTCATTAATCTCTCCACAGAGAGTACTTATCCATGCTATCACCTCTAAAGAATGGTGGCTCTTTCCTCTCAGACTTCAAATTAGAAGCATCCATAAGAGTACCACCCCCCAAGGAATGGCCCGCAGAGAGTGTTGCTGATGGCCCTAACTGAACATTACTCAAAAGACTTGCAGTGATAGCCTGACTAACGTTAGCACTGATCTCCCCCACCTGTTCACTACTCAGTTTAACTGGGTTACCAGACTCTGTGAAACCGAATGGCGGTGCATTCTGACTCATGGGAGTCACTGGTGTAACTTTGTTGCCCCCAACTAAGTCCAGGTTACTTGGAGTACTACATGTGAGAAGGCCCCTCCCCTTCCCTGCACTAAAGTACCCTACCCAAGCTAACACAAAGTTCAGACTAGCCATGGTACACAAAGACAAAAAAAGAAAAAAATCACAGTTTGTGCAGGCAAGACTCTACGGAGCCAGCAGCAGCAGTCAGTCCCAGATCCCAGTGGCACGTCCCCTCGATGCAGCAACCTTGGCATTTGGCAACCACTGTAACCGAGGTCATCTCTCTCTCTCTCTCTCTCTCTCTCTCTCTCTCTCTCTCTCTCGTTTTCGTTGTTATTACTCTGCGTTGTGTTGTGTGTGAAGAAGGAACAAGACAACCATTCTTGAGAAAACTCTGAAATAAAAATTCTATGGGTTTTTTATGGGAATACACTCTGAATGAGGACTTAAGTAACCTACAGTAGATAACAACAGAAATCCAGATGGTGTAACAGTATAATGTCAGTAACATCATCAATTGTTTCATTTGTTGTATTTTACAGCCGATTCCATGAGTATGATTACTGCAAAATGAATGTGTAGTGGGAAAGAATTTGGGGGTTTATGTTTAAAGCATATCCATTATCGTCCCGGTAATTTCGGGTCAGTAATGCTCTTAGGTTGGCTTATTCACAGGGCCGGCTATAAAAAGGGGCAGGATTCAGACACCTACGTCATCGGGGTCCTACCTGGGCAGTTTCGTCATCACTCCCTTTGTTTCAAGCAGTTTTCCCCTCGGTCCGGCGTGTATCACGCTGTGGTCCAGCTGTGAAAAGGTTTGGCATCCGTGGAGTGACTTTTCCTGCGCTCGCGAGGTGTGTTGGGCGTTGGGGTTGCACGTGACTTGCAGTTGTGACTGGTGTTGAGTGCTGAGCTCCGTGTGGCCACTCGTGCTATTTTCCTGTGGCTGTGGTATTAAAAAACCAGTTGGGGAGCCCATGACACGGCTGCTGTTTTGTTTCCTTTGCTTTCCTTTTATTTTGCTCCTTTGTTTTGTCTTTATATATTTTTGCCTTCTTCTCCATTTTGCCTCTGGGAGGAGACTTCCAGTGTTACACCCCCGAGGGGAAACTCGTGGGGCCACGTGGTCGAACTGGCGAGCCGAGATCTGCCCTCGGTAGCATCAGCCATTTTGGCTCTGCACTTGGAGCTGTGGTTTCATGCCCTGGACCACGAGTTGAATGGACCCTTTTTCAATTAATTATTTTAAACTGGTTTTTAGCCTTCGTTTCTGTTGTTTTTCTTATCTTTCCTTTTTTTGTGTTTGGCTTAAGGTCTTGAGGGGAGATTACCAGGTTGAGCTGTTTTCTTTTGTGGTTGTTTTCATTTATGTATTTCTGTGTTACAGGAGTGGAGCCTGCCAGACAAAAGTAGCGTGTGGTGGTGTGTCTAGGCACCTGTTGCAGCGTGTATTGTGGAGACCCCTGTGGGTGAGCACGGGTGCGTGTGTGTGTAATGTGTATCTGGTAGGACTTCATATCCTGCGTTTAATTATTTTCTATTTTTTTGTGTTTCTGAGCTTTATTTTATGCTTCTCAGCCTGTAGTTTCCCCTCAACAGTGCAAGCCTTTGGCATGTTTGTTTTAGTCTTATTTTATGGTGATTTTTAATAAAAATGTTATTTTTGTGAATTGAAACACATCTCATACTCCTTCTCCTGTGAGTAGACGAACCTGTATGCCTTGTATCAGTAAAAGTAATATTTCCTGGGGTGAAACTCCCTAGGTGGCGTTGTCGGAGATTCCTACTTTATTGATCACTGTGCCATCAATTGGGGTAGTGATTCATTTTACTAGCCTTAGTTGTATAACCATATCACCTCCTCTACAACTTACCCCCTGACCGCCCCGCCACAAATGCAATGGAATTTTCCAACAATAACATGCAAATTACAGCACTGAACTGCAAACATACTTTTGAGTTTTACTGTTGAGTTTGGATATTACAGCAAAGACTAACAGTGTATATTGTGTGGCTGGTCGTAACTGGTGCAGGAAGTGGAGTAGTGTCAGAACTGTTTACTCTCAACCTCTCTGTATGTGAAATTGTTATTTGTTTCAATGTCATACCAACTAGTTTCTACATTTTATCATACAGAACAGATGCTGCATTTTATACCGTTGGTCTTTTTCCAACAATACTTGCCATTGCACGGTCCTTCTTCCAGTGCTGTGTCTGTGTGGAATGTTATGTGGCCGTGGTCCATCCTGTCATCTTCCTGAAGTACAAATATTTAAGGTTCCGGGTGGCCATTTCTGCAGTCATGTGGTTATTAGTGTTGTGAATCTGTGCAATCTGTCCATTACTGTCTCAGAGAATAGTGTATTATGTTCTGCTTCCACAATTCTTTATTTTCTTTTCTGTGAAGGTTTTCTGCTCTGTTGCATTGCTCAAGACTTTGAGGTGCCCAGGGCCTGGTGTGAGTGCAAAAGATGCAGAGGCCAACCGCATGAAGATAAAAGCTTTCTACTGTCCATGGTTCTTATTTATGATCATTTTCATTTTCATACATTAATATGAAAATGATCATTTATGACCACTGATCATTTTCATATTAATGTATGATTATTTGTCTGAACAGCAGATATGGTGTGAGTCCACAGTGTGGTTTCTACTTACTCACAGTAGCTGGACTAGCTGTGCAGCCTTTGTTGTATCTGCACAGGCCTGGAAAACTTTTAAGTGTGCAGAGATGCAAATATACAGGTGATGTAATGAAGTCATGGTCTGATTGGACTGATGGTTTGATTTATTAATGGTCGGTTCTCAAAATAGCTTTAGGCATGTTTTGACATTAAAATGGATGCAGAAATGATGCATGACCCACAAGATGGCGCTGCAGCTGAGTGGCGCAGCACTCTTTCATACTTTCTTTGATTTGTTTTTTTTTTTCTGTTACTAAAATCTCCAAAAATCTTTCCGAGTTTATGAAAAAAGGATAAAAACTGTTTTACATTTACCAGACGCTTTTATCCAAAGCGACTTCCATTTCCTAACTACAGGGACAGTCTCTCTGGAGCAACTTGGGGTTAAGGGTCTTGCTCAGGGACCCAGTGGTGGTCTGCTGGAGGTAGGATTCGAACCTGTGACCACTTGGTCCGGAGGCAAGTATCTTACCAACTGAGCTACCGCCACCCAGACGACGTTTTGGGACGACTGCCTGATGTTAAACCTGCCGGGCTTCCAAATTCACCAAGCGGATAACGTAACAGTGCTCTTTGGGAAATCAAAAGGAAGGAATCTGCTTCTACATATCACAGCAAGAAAATCAGCAAACTGACAAAAGATTCTTTGCTCAGAACAAATACTTAATTTTACTTATGTAGAAGGAGAGAGTTATTCATCACCCAGGACAGTCCTGGATTCTGAAGTTCTCTCTGAATTTGTCCTTTGCAGAGGACTTCTTATACTTTCAAAATGACCATTCACCTTATCAAAATGGGCAGAAACCATGGCTCCTGCCCTGGAAAAGAAACTTTCCAAATTCCCTGCTAATCATCCTTGGGGATTTTAACAGAGCGAAACTAAACCACAAACTTAAAAAATAGAGACAGGCAACAGGCCACAAGTTAAACGTGCCAAGCCTGTAGTCAAAACTGTGAAATGGACTAATGCAGCAAACCAATATTGACATCTGACATCATATGGGTCATTACAGAATCGGAGACATTTCACGTCCCACCCATGAAATTTAAAGTAAACTATCTCCAAAATACATAATCATGAAGTTAGTCCTTAGACCAAATCCAAATCAACTGGGATAAATAATGTTTTGAAAATATTTTCAGGTGTACCCCCTAATTGTCATGGCGGGCTGTGCTCAGGGAGTGTGAGGTGAGGCACAAAGCAGGTTCCATTTGGTGGTTTTTATTAAGGACACAGACTCTACACTACAAAACCAAAAAAGCCACAAGGGGCTAACAGAAACGAAGCTATAACTAAGACACACAAGGAGCAGGGAAGTGAGACACAGAGTGAGGGACAACCAGCAACTATAACATAACAGTACAGCATTAAATATACAAACGGACTCACACAAACCAATCACAATCCCTAATCACTTTAACTAAAACACAAGACAGCTGACGGGTCAAACACTGACACGAGCACGAATACAGATGTCACAATAAAAGTCTCTATAACCAAAACCGAGTGTGGCCTCCCTTGGCCGCTCTGCCGCCGTAACACTAATAAGCAATTTTCCCCTTGGACCCTGACAGACTCCTCACACCCCTCACACAGACCCTGACAGACCCATCACACCCTGGACATGGACACTCTGTGGTATATATTTTGCAGGCTTGTATTTTTCTGTATATAAGATTTAGATTGTGTTTTATATTGCATTGTTCATTTATATATATTTAATAATGTTGTAACACAAATATTAATGTGCATTCAGCTACATTTCCTGCATGAATGTTTTTGTACTGACTGGACAAAGGCATCTCGAGTTAAATACTGCTGTACTTTGAAAGTAGGTTTGAAAGTAGCCAATCCCAGAAAGTTATTTATTTCTCATTGCTGCTGATTGGCTGCTGCATTTTGATGCGCCTATGGCAACAGCAGTCCAGAATCTCCCCATGGAGCATGGATCTCGAGTGTTTAAAACGCTGTGTTTTTATTACTGTAAATGAGATTTAAAGAGGCTGATGAGCTCATTTGCTTTCCAGTGTCTGCTTTAACTGGTGGGTCACTGTAATAGGACTCCTCCTGAAGCCCCTGATAAAGACGGGTTGCTCAATTAACAGCAATTTATTGAACTGTAAAAATTATTGGTGATTACCTGTACATTTTACTGTATATGCAGCACTGGTTTACCTTTGCATTTTCATTAAGACTAATGTATTACGCTGAATTTAAAATGAAATGAAATTCATTTTCATTCAGTCATTTCAGAAAATCAGTCATTTTTTCTTAGAACAAATTTTGTAATATAAACACAATTTATTTCCATATACAATATAACTGTATATTGTATCCTGTTATATTGTATATAAAATACTGTCCAGAGAACACACAGTCTGAACAGCAGATATGGTGTGGGTCCACAGTGTGTTTCTACTTACTCACAGTAGCTGGACTTGTGCAGCCTTTGTAGTATCTGCACAGGGCTGGAAAACTTTCTCTAATCTGGTGCTTTTAACCCTTGTGTTATGTTGGAAAAAAAAAACACATTGATTATGTTGCAGGTCATTTTGACCCGTACTGTGTAAATCCACTCAGAATTGTCAAAAAACTGCAATAAAACAACAACAACTGTCATGGCTCAGCCAGTGGCCAGTAAGGGCCACTGTTTTGATTTAGTTTTGGGACTTTTATTTTGACATTCGTGTGTGATTTGTGTCCTGTCTCTCATTTTCAGCTGTCTTGTGTTTAGTTAAATGATTATGTTTTATGATTGGTTTTCTGTCTGTGTCCTGTGTTTATTTAAGTTCTGTTCCTGTGGGCCGTGGTTATCGGTCCATCGCCTCATTTATCACCTCGTTTAAATGCACAACCCTGTATTCAGGTATCGGCCATCGTGCCAGGTTTCTGTTCTCATTCACGTTTTGCTTTAATAAAGAGCCTGAAGTCATGGAAGCCTACCTGCCTCGTTACTGGAATTCTAGGTTTTTTTTTTCCATTAGATAAATATTTTGAACATAGACATACAACACAATTTGAATTTCCATAACTATTTTTAAGAACAAAGTTTTTCCTTCTTTACAAAGGCATTTCTTTTGAACTTGCACAATTTTATCAGTTTTTCAATGTTCAACATTTTCAATGTTATCCACATGATGGACAGATTGTAACTGTGTGCTTTCTGCAGATGTACTTCTTGCATTTCTCACAAAAAGTGCTTCTTTTAATGTCCTCTCGTGAGGGACAGACCTGGCATCTTTTCCGTTTCTTTACACCTGTATCCACTGGATCCACTGCAGATTGGTTGGATGGTGCACACTTGACCTTTTCAATGACAGCTGCTGCTGCTGCTGGGGATCGAGCTGGTCTGACTCGCCTCTGGATCTTGGGAGTGACAAGACTTTTGCCCAGTTCTTCCAGGAAACGCCGACATACAACAAAGGTAGAATTTCCACCCATGCATCCCATACATCTCTGATTGCAGCAAGTTTGTCTTTTTCACATCAACCAGCTCTGGTTTCATGGTTGTCAAATCGGATCACACAAGAAATGTCTCCAAAGACATTGTTGCTCGAAAGATTGGTCTTCCATTCTCTTCATTCCATAGACTTGCAGGTGCTTCTCCCTTGAACCTCTATACTCCAGCTAATATTAGAATTCCAATATAAGCATGCAAGTCAGTTTGATCCAGTGGCTTCCATTTCTCTTGAAATACACGCCTCCCCTCCAAGTTAGTCATGTCCATTATAATACTATCTATTGGAGAAGATATGAAGAGCTGAAATGCTGATTGAATATCATCAACATGTGTGATGGCAAATCTTGTAGGACCAGGGGTCATTTTGATGACATTAGAATATGACAGCCTGCCTTGACTTCAGTGTGGTGATAATGACCATTTTATATTACCATCTTTAGGTGTCCATGTCTCCTCTGTGGATGATTGCTGCATTCCTTGGTTTTCATTTGATGTAGAGATGGCGGCACTCCACTTCAGAATCCTCCTCCTCGTCTGAAAATTGGCAGTCTGGATCATCAGTAACATTGTCCTCTGCTTCTGAAAGATCCTCTGTCTCTGAAATATCATCACTATCCCAGATTAAAAGCAGTGATAAAGCTTTATCAGCCGTTAACATACTGAAGCTCATTTTTGGTGTGTTGAAATGACATGAGAACAGTGACAAGAACAGGGGAGAGAAAGTTTCTCGCATACACACC
>JBBPCW010247795.1:0-14665 GCA_037974425.1 Phenacogrammus interruptus
TTTTGCAGTGTAGCTATACATGTCAACAGACTGAAAAATGAAAGATCTAAAAAATGCAAAGTAACTATACCACCCCTACTTTACTACTGTTACCCCTGCTTTACTACTGTTACCCCTGCTTTACTACTGTTATCCCTGCTTTACAACTGTTACCCCTGCTTTACAACTGTCATCCCTGCTTTACTACTGTCACCCCTGATTTACTACTGTCACCCCTGCTTTACTACTGTTACCCCTGCTTTATTACTTTTACCCCTGCTTTACTACTATAAGTTAGTAGTAAACGAGCTAACGCTAACGAGCTAATGCTAATTTAGCATGCTTGTCCAGCTGGATAGCGAGTAAACACCAGCTCCAGGGGCATTACGTTCCTCACTTCAAAACGCAACAAAAGTAGGATTCTGTAGTGACTTACCCTGCTTTTGAACTCTCTGTGAAATGCTCCCACACCTTGGGTGACTTGGGTTGCACTGATTACTCTGCCTCTGCCATGTATCTTTCCTCTAACTCCGCTCTTGTTTTTTTTTTATGTTTGCTCCGCCCTGTCTATGAGGCACCGAACTCTGCTAGCGTCAGTGCGTGAGAGAGACCGAGTGTGTTCACCGGTAGTCATTGAGGCAGGACACAGTAGACTTCTTTGGAACTGGGATGTGTTTTTGAGGCATGCCGGTACCACAGCTGAGCTCAGCAGTATATGTCTGTGAAGATGCCAGCAAGCTGGTCAGCACTCTACCAGAGCACCCGGCCAGGTATGTTGTCAGGTCCTGCAGCCTTACGTGGGTTTACTCTGCAAAGTGTTGTCCTGACATCTGCTGTGGAGAGACATAGCACTTGGTCATTGTGGGAGAGGGACATCTTCCTTGCTGGCTCTTTCTTCTCTGCCTTTTTGTATGCTAGTCTTAAAGCATGCAAAAAATGTGACCTGACACATGCGCCAAGTATCCTTTGAACTTGTGAAGTGTGTGTTGATCTTCTCTGCATAGTCTTGCTTTGCGTCTTTAATGACCCATGATATGTCTGCTCTGGCTTTAGTGTAGGCTTCCCTATTGTTGGACTTAAAGGCAGCATCCCTGATCAGGTTGTGTAGCTTTTCAGGGAACTAGGGTTTATGGTTTGCTCGGGTGATGATGGTCTTGGAGACAATGACATCCTCAATCCACTTTATGATGTAGCTGGTCACTGAGATTGTCTAACCCTCCAGGTCCACTGTGTCTGTGTATGTAGCAGCTTCTCTTAACATGTCCTAGTCTGTGCATTCAAAGCAGTCTTGCAGAGCAGGTATGGTCCCTTTTGGCCATGTTCTCATCTCTCTGAAGTCTGGTCTGTTCTGCTTGTTTGCTTTTAGCTTTTAGCCTAGCATGGGAGCATGGATCCATGCTCACCTACCGTGCTTCCGCCTCCTCGCACACCGCTGTAGATGGGTTTCTGGTCGGATGCTGAGACCATGGACCGTCTGCTCTGAACTTGCTAAATGCCGCAGCAGCGCAGTTTCTCCAGTGTGTCTCCGTCTGGTTGTGTTTGCTGGCGTTTTCCGAAATCCAAGAACTGCTGGCGGTTGCAGACGTATTTGACCATTTCATTCTCTGCCAGTTTCCTGTGTTTTTGTCAGTACTTTTCACATTGAATTTTATTCTTTTTTTTCCTCTCTCCAAAAGGAAGGTCCTCTTTTCGTCATCTAAGCGTCCATCTTTCACCTCAAGAGGAGAGTTCCACACATTTAGTATTTGGAGAGACTGCACGTGAAAATATGGTATCCAAAAGGTCCAAGACTCTAAAAACATCTTGTGCTATGCTTCACGCTAACACATCACATAGACAAACACAAAAAACTGGAGGAAAAGAGTGTGATAAGAGTCCTTGTCAGCAACAGGACAAGCATGTTCACCAAGGAGAAAAACTGTATTACTGCTCAGAGTGCGGGAAGAGTTTTACCAGACGGAATCGTCTCCAAATACACCAGCGCATTCACACAGGAGAGAAGCCGTATCACTGCTCAGAGTGCGGGAAAAATTTTACCAAACAGAATAATCTCCAAATACACCAGCGCATTCACACAGGAGAGAAACCGTATCACTGCTCAGAGTGCGGGAAGAGCTTTACCAGACCAAATCGTCTCCAAATACACCAGCGCAGTCACACCGGAGTGAAACCCTATCACTGCTCAGAGTGTGGGACTAGTTTTAACGAGAGTAGTGCCCTCAAAGTACACCAGCGCATTCACACAGGAGTGAAACCGTATTACTGCTCAGAGTGTGGTAGGGGTTTCAGTCAACTGTTTAATCTCCAAAGACATCAGCGCATTCACACTGGAGAGAAACCATATTGCTGCTCAGAGTGTGGGAAGAGTTTTAGGGAGAGTAGTGCCCTCAAACACCACCAGCGTATTCACACTGGAGAGAAACCGTATCACTGCTCAGAATGTGGAATGAATTTTACTCAGAGTCTTCTCCATGGACATCAGCGCATTCACACAGGAGAGAAACCGTATCACTGCTCAGAGTGTGGGAAGAGTTTCAATTACCGTTTTTCTCTCCAAGCACACATGCGCATCCACACAGGTGTGAGACCTTACCACTGCTCAGAATGTGAGAAGACTTTTACTCAACACTCTAGTCTCCAAAGACACCAGCGCATTCACACAGGAACAAAACCCTATTACTGCTCAGAGTGTGGGAAGACTTTTAGATGTAATTATGCCCTTAAAACACACCAGCGCGTCCACACAGGTGTGAGACCGTATCACTGCTCAGAGTGTGGGAAGACTTTTACTCAACACTGTAGTCTCCAAAGACACCAGCGCATTCATACAGGAACAAAACCATATTACTGCTCAGAGTGTGGGAGGAGTTTTACTCAACAGTTTCATCTCATAAGGCATCAGCGCATTCACACTGGAGAGAAACCGTATTGCTGCTCTGAGTGTGGGAAGAGTTTTACTCAACAGGGTGCTCTCCAAAAACATCAGCTTATCCACTCAGGTATCAGTGCTCAGAGTTTGGGATGAGTTTCAGACATTCAAATTTAAATACACAATTGAATGAATAAGTTGTCATATAACCCACTTTATCCTAGATGGTTCATTCACAAGTAATGTTAAGGATGAGAGGCAGTCACACTGCAAATGTTTGAAAGAATTCCATCAGAACATTATCATATGTATATGATGTGCAAATACATGTATGTTGTATGTGTGTAATATAATAGTATAACAACAAACTGTCTAGATTTGCATTGTAATAAGAAATGAATTAAATGGGAAAATGTATAGTTGATGTAAAAATGCTAATGTAAAGTAAATGAAATTATGTAAATTGCTTTAAGATGTTTTGCCATAATGGGTGACATGGTTAAACGTCCTGGGTTTGATTTTTGGCTGGGGTGGTTATGGCCCTTTCTGTGTGAATTGTACATGTTCTTCCTGTATCTGTGTGGGTATCCATCAAGAGCTCTGGTTTCCTTCCACAATCATTTACATTTACATTTATGGCATTTATCAGACGCTTTTACCCATAGCGACTTCCATTCCCTACCTACAGGGGGCAGTCTCTCCCTGGAGCAACTTGGGGTTGAGGGTCTTGCTCACGGACCCGGTGGTGGTGTGCTGAAGGTAGGATTAGAACCCATTCAAACCCATGACCTCTTGGTCCAGAGGCAAGTATCCTACCACTAGGCCACCACCACCCCCCCACAATCATAAAAATGTACATTAGATGGACTGGAGATGCTATGTTGCCCCATGGTATTTTTCCACTGGCACAAGGAACAAGGAATACCAAATGCTTATCCATTACAAATAAGGCGATCCTTACCCAAAATGTATCCATGCTGTCAAAAGCAGGCTTCAGCCAAGCTGACAGCATCACTGCTTTTTAATTGGTCAAAATGTTGCGACAATAAACAGATATGGAAAGAGGTCATTTTTTGTTTGTGGGGATAGAGCTGTGCTGCCGACAGGTCAGCAACACTGTTACTGGGCTAAGATGCAATGGAAAAATCTAAGCTTGATGCAACATCAGTGCTATTGCTGTTTGGTTGAGTCATGGCACAGTTCATGTAAACCTATGGAAAAGTTTGTTTCGATACATTGTTAGCCCGGGGGGCATTCCATGGAACAGGATTAAGGGAAAGTCTGGCTTATTTCAAGAGAAAGTAAGTGAAACTAAGTCAGATTTATCCTTAATACTGTTTCGGGTAATACCCCCCTGGAGTACCGATTTAATAAACAATTTACTTGTAAGCGTTTGCTTTTTACTACAGATGTGAAAGTCCATTCTACTAATTTGTAGATAAAACTGGTTGTGATAATAATTTTAAGTTAAGTTCAATTGATTTAACCTCTAAGTTTTGGACTTTTTTTACTCAAAATTAATGCCATTTACCGCACCTGCGGTTCTGAGAATTTTGAACGTTATCCCAGTTGAGTGTGTTTGGAGGGAACTGAATGAATTTAAAATTACTTAAAATAGTGTTCAGCATTAATTTTCTCCTGTTTTTCTTTTTTTATTTGAAACGTTTAATTCCAGTGTCTCCAGTTTGGTATATTCCACAGTAAAGCTACTTTGGCCAGTCCGGTGGGAGTGTTTGCTAACAATTAGCGCATTTCACAGGCTTGCGTTAGATATCCCGACGGAGGAAGAGAGGAAAGCAGCGTGGATTACTGTACCACAGATTTATTTTGAGGCGATTTTTCCTATCTGACTTTGTGCACCACATGTATGTTAGAATCACCGGCAGAGCAAACTCCGGCTAATGCGAACAATTTTATTTGGTCTTAACGTTTGCCAAAAAACATTAAATGCGAAACTCACACGTTCTTGGAGATTTGCTTAACAAAAAATGTTTTGTTTCATTGTTTTAGGTCACAGGATGAGTCGTTTTGGAAATGTAAGTGCGTATTGAGCTTTAAACTGTGAGAAGCCATCACAGCTAAAACTCTTCAATTTAAATACAATGCAAATGTTATTTTTTTTGTAATTGTTTGGTTTTTGTTTTCAAATTGAAACATTATAATTTTAATAAATAGAAGTAAAAAAAATACAAACTAAACTTACTAAGTATACATAACAATAATAATATAAATTTAAAAGTAAATAGGATAACTGTCACGGTCGCCCTGTGTCTGTATTTGTCGTTTTTGCTCGTTGTATTTCCCAAGGTGTTTCCCTCTCTGCTTGAAAACCGCAACTAATGCTTTGCCCTTTTTTCCTGATGTATCCCTCTGCGCGTTGTCTGCGCTGGAATCTGAGTGCTTCGTGCTTCGTGCTTGTCTCTCGCTTGCATGCGAGTCAAAGTCTTCTGAGTTGTTTTTACCTGTTAACCCTGTAAAGAAGCACGAGCCTGGCCCTCCCGAGGTCTTCTGTGTTCTTTTGTTTTTGGTTTTGAGTCGGGTTCCTGTTTTTTCCGTTGTGCTTATTTGTGTTCTCCCCTTATTGTATTAAACCTTGTTTTCATCCAGCCTTGGCGTCCTCCCCTTCCCTCACCCAAACCAACAGCATGACAATAACATTACAAAAAAAATCAACGTAAGTCAAAGTAGAATTTAACAAACTGAACTCAAAGGCCCTTAATGCAATAACACGACAAAGTCATTGGTATTATCAATTATCTTAAGTTAATTCAGTTTTATATTTAGGGTATAGTTTTCAACCTATCTGGGCTTACAGTGTGTAACTGTGTGTGTAATTGTGGTAGTTTATGTTCTGCCTTGCTGTAGTCTGGCAACCTATCCAGGGTATTTCTCTGCCTTTCGCTCCATTTGTGGAAAGAGTCCAGCACCGACTGCAATCGTGGTTAGGATACAGCTGGATGGGTGATATTTCCCCCATGAAGTCATTCAAATAATGTAATGTTAATAGTTACTTTTTTACGGGTGGGACTTATTTACTATTAGAGTCCAAAGAAACCTCGAAAATCTACGAGCCGCCGGGGTCTGAGGAGATTTACATTGAAATGAATGGAGACGCTGTGAAATATGTTTCATTGAAATTCTGTTTCTCCGCGATTAGGGGTGGCACTGTTTCACGTTGCTCTCTTAATTTTAGCTCCACCATAGCGTTACAGGTTAAAAAAAAAACAATAAAAGTGATAGTTATTAAGTTTTTTCGTACTATTTTTTTGTTTCACCTGTCGTCTTATAGAAAACCGCCACTGCCCTGTACACATCTGACTTCCAGTATTCCAGTATTCCAAGCCCAACACAGAGGGCTTGGAATACAGGACGGCTGAGGACAGTTTTGTGGACTGGAATGAGCTTTCCTCCATCCGCTAACCCTACTTCGGCGAGTGACATCATCACTATGGTTACACACAGTAGCCTGGTTACAGACTCAATATCCAAACGCATTCACAGGAATCCGACTGTAACCATGTGTCTATGATAAGGCATCAACCCAAAGTTTGACTAGTCGACTTCAGAGGCACAAGTCGACGCCCCCTAAGAGGTCGACTAGTCGTGTTTTTTTCTCTCTCTGTGCGCTGGTTTATGTACACAATGCAATCTCTGCTTCTGATTGGTTTACGCTGACACACGTTCTTTGGTTTAACCAATTATTTCAGTACCTTCATAAAATGGGTGGTAACGTTGGCGCGAGGGGTGGGAGTTGCAGAGCCACCCGGTTCCTGCAAATCTTACTAGTGGCGTTTTTTTTAAAACTTCTTCAATAATGAAGTAGAAATAATTTGACAAAAATTCAGTCTAGAAATTAGACTCAACCTCATTTGCCACCCAGTTCAGCAGACACAGATACTGACCACATTAGCCCAATATTATCTAGACTTCATTGGCTTTCAATCGAATTTTGACTTTATCCTGCGGAGGACGGGTTTCCCTTTTGAGTCATGGCTCTTCCCGAGGTTTCTTCCTCCAGCTGAGGGAGTTTTTCTTTACATCTGTCACCTTTGGCTTAATCACTAGGGGCTCGAACCTGGTTGTAAAAAGCGCTTTACAAAAAAATAATTAAATTTAATTATTGTGGTCTTGTGTTTAGATTTCCGCTCGCACCAACATTACCGTCCTTTTTATTAACGCAATACAACAATAATTGAAACGCATGTCATCGTCAGCCTATCAGAGGCAGAGATTGTAGTGTGAAATCGACTAGTCGATTTTGTGTTAATGCCCTACTGCACGCTCTTTGTCATGATGCTACAAATTGCACAATTACATTTATATTTATAATTTTTTGCACATGTAACTTCTGTGCACATCTCTGTTGCTAGAATACAGTACTGGACAAAATACTGTATTCTTCTTCACTGTAGCTGTTGCACTGGATGTTGTTTAGTTGTATTGTTGCTCTGGTGTTCTTTTTCTAGCTCTTTGTCCTGTTTGCACTCGTGGTCTTGTGTTGTGTTCTGTTCTTAGTCCTGGATCCTGGAGGGACATTGTTTTGTTTTTACTATATACTTTAATAGTAATATATATGGTAAAAATGACAATATAAACCTACTTGACTTGACCAGTTAGTTGCATGGCCATAGTCCTTGATTTTCTGATTTTGGTGGCTTCAGCAGCCTGATAGCTGTATAGATGTATTTGAGACTGTATCAATCTAGGTTTCTGTAAAAATCATCATGCAGCCATCACACCCCAGTTTCTGTGATCATTCCATTATTCACAACTTATCAAATTTGTTGGAAAATGATGTAACATTGGAGATGAAAAGGCTTGGAAATAGTGGACTGTGAGCTTCCTGCCTTAACCTTGTAACAATTTTGGAAAAGCATCTTCATTTCTGTCCCCATTCCCTCCACCATCTCCTCTCATAATGCGCTTATTGCACTACTTACATAAAAATTTAGCACTTAATACTCTTCTCTGGTTCCTCCACTGTCCTGAAAATTGAATGTGTCCTCATATTGTTAGTTGCTTTGGATAAAAGCCCTTAAAGGCCTTATTTAAACTGATTAAAGTACGCACAGGTAGTTAGAAGTAGATTCTACAAATGCATGTCACGATTTTAATATTTTTATTTGTAAAAAAAAAAACTGAACACGATCATTTTTGTGCTACTTTATGTTGGTTTGTGACACTAAATTCCAATAAAATACATTAAAGTTTGTGGTTGTAACATGACATGTGGAAAAGTTCAAGGGGTATGAACACTTTCTCAAAGCACTTTAGAAATAAGGCCTTTAACTTACACCAAAATATGCAGGATCTGTTCTTATTAATTTTTTTTAAAAATCCTTAATTTCTAATTAAAGAAGGTAATATTAATGATTTGAGTTCTGAATGTTGTCTAACCAAGGTGAATTCTTGTGATCTAGATTTTGGCATCAACCAGTTTTAGAATAAAATTAAGACATTTTGGGGAAACAACTGGAATGTTTATTGAAACAAAGCATCCTAAAACACAACACATATTTACAGTGTGCTGGTCAAGAAAGAGAGTGATCGAATGAGCGAGGAAGAGACTGAACGAGCATGTGTGTGTGTCCATGTGAAGGGAGTTAGAGGGAGAGGGGGCGAGAGTGTGTTGTGGCATGTGTGTAAGGAAGATGAGGGTTTTTTGTTTTGGTTATGTAAACAGGGAGGGAAAAGTGGCACTGGCAGGTTTCATGTGTTTGGAGAAGGAAAGCGTGGAATGAACATGAACTACATGGCATGTTATTGAGATCAGCTGAATATTTGATGCAGTCTGTACTAGAAACAAAGGCAAAGGCTAAGTTTAAAACATGCATGTCATGAGAATTACTTTAAACTTTTGATCAAACAAAAGTGAACAGCACAAAATTCATCCTCTGCATTTAACACATTTACTAAGTAGAACAGCGGGCAGCCTGGATTGCAAGCAGAGAAACTGCAAGCAGAGAAAGACCATTGCTGTGCACATAAATCTGAGTTTAGATTCTTTAAGCTCAATTTAAAGACAAAAACACATTCACAAAGTTTAACTTTACAGTCATGAAAATATGCTGTGCTATACTATGCCCACAGGTAGTAAGCACAAGTGCATGTGATAGATATTCTTACAAAAAGTTAAGTCCACAAAGTTTTCACAAATTTCTGTGGAAATTTGGCAGGGAGAGGTTGTCCAGTCACTGCTGTGAAACTGTCTGATCCATTGAGATTCAGGGATGAAGTTTTCTGTGGTTTCAAATGATAATTTCATCACTTACACAGAGGCCACAGAAATGCTTGTTGCAAGCTTCACTTTGTTTGTGGCCTCTTCCACTTCCGACATCCCCAACCCCAAGAGCAGCCTCCAACCCATCTTCGATGGAATGCTTGCATTGTGTATTTCTGGTGGTAGATCAGACTCCACATTTACACATCAGCAGCAGGAAGGCGTCTCAGTGGACTTGGTTCCTTTCCTGAAAGTCCTATGGTTCGGTTTAGAAAAATCCCATTGGTGTAGATATACAATTGAAAAAATCAAAAACATTACTGTGAGCTCAGACCAAAGACATAGTCAGTAGCTCAGCGTAATCAAAATTAAAGTATTGCACATGCTTAAACTTCAACCTATTAACATATCTTTACATTCAATATATAGTTACGGTTACTCTCCTCCGTGAATGTGCTGGTGTAGCTGGAGAGAATCCCAATGAGTAAAACTCTTCCCACACTCTGAGCAGTGATACGGTTACTCTCCTCCGTGAATGTGCTGGTGTAGCTGGAGAGAATCCCGGTAAGTAAAACTCTTCCCACACTCTGAGCAGTGATAAGGTTTCTCTCCTGTGTGAATGCGCTGGTGGCGTTTGAGGGTACCATTCTCTCTAAAACTCTTCCCACACTCTGAGCAGTAATACGGTTTCTCTCCTGTGTGAATGCGTTGATGTGTTCTAAGGGTACAACTCTCTCTAAAACTCTTCCCACACTCTGAGCAGTGATACGGTTTCTCTCCTCTGTGAATGTGCTGATGTGATTGGAGAGAAGACTGTAGAGTAAAACATTTCCCACAGTCAGAACAGTAATAAGGTTTCACTCCTGTGTGAATGCGCTGGTGAAGTTGTAGGGTACTGCTCTCCCTGAAACTCTTCCCACACTCTGAGCAGTGATACGGTTTCACACCTGTATGAATGTGTTGGTGGTGTTTGAGGGTACTGTGGTCTCTAAAGCTCTTCCCACACTCTGAGCAGTAATAAGGTTTCTCTCCTGTATGAATGCGCTGATGTGTCTTGAGGGCATCACTCTCTCTAAAACTCTTCCCACACTCTGAGCAGAGATACGGTTTCTCTCCTGTGTGAATGAGATGATGGCGTTGGAGAGAGGCCCTCTGACTAAAACTCTTCCCACAGTCAGAACAGTGATACGGTTTCTCTCCTGTATGAATGAGCTGATGTGTTCTGAGGGCACCACTCTGTCTAAAGCTCTTTTCACAGTCAGAACAGTGATAAGGTTTCTCTCCTGTGTGAATGAGCTGATGTGATTTGAGGCCACCACTCTCTCTAAAAGTCTTTTTACAGTCAGAACAGTGATAAGGTTTCTCTCCTGTGTGAATGCGCTGGTGTGTTCGCAGATGACTTTGCTGAGTAAAACTCCTCCCACACTCTGAGCACTCATACGGTTTCTCTCCTGTGTGAATGTGCCGGTCCAGTTGTGGAGTACTCCACTGATACAGACTCTTCCCACATTCTGACTCTTTTTCTTTCATTTGTTGTGCTTGTCTGTAAGATGTAGTAGCATGAAGAGGAGCACAAGCTGTTTTCACAAAAATGGTCCTTTCAGACAACATATTTTCACATGCAGTCTTCTCCTGATTGTATTTGGCGTATTCCACTTGTCATTTCTCAAGGCTGATTGTGGACACTTGGATGAGGAAAATACTTCAAACAGCAAGTCATTCCATTCTGGAGAAAAAAACACGCAATGTCAAATACAGCAATGGTTAAGCAATGTTTATGCCAAAAGGATTATTTACAGTGCATGACCAGTGATGACCAGTGATGGCCCTGGAGTTGATGCTACACCTTTTCTATATTTTATTCTTCACAATCCCACATACACAGATAAAGGAAAGTGAACAATTCTACTTGGATAAACTAGGTTAAACTTGGATGCTTCTTGACAGATGACTTGCACTGTAGATG
Organism: Phenacogrammus interruptus; assembly: GCA_037974425.1. NCBI lineage: Eukaryota > Metazoa > Chordata > Actinopteri > Characiformes > Alestidae > Phenacogrammus > Phenacogrammus interruptus. The sequence continues at coordinate 11,035 of JBBPCW010247795.1, forward strand.
ACTCCCCCCTTCCCTCCTTTTTATTTATAGTTTTTTAAAAATTTATTTAAAAGGGACAGTGTACATTTATCAACATGCTTACTTCATGAGTCACAAAATGCACCAGATTTCGCCATCAGGATAATTTACATCTGCAGTCCATGGCAGGTTGGTGTTATTTAAAAGAGGAAAAACACAAACAATTCACTTAACATACATTACAAAATTAGTTCCCATTACTTACATTATACAGAACAAGTATACTGCAATGATTAGGACATCATATTCAGATGAAAAATTACAAATAATTACATGTTTCATTAACCAATAACCATTGCTTTATACATTGATATCTATAAAGTTGTTAATTGTTGATATTTGTGTTCTCCCTGAGTTCTGTAGGCATGGTGTTCCATGTATGTGTTGCTCTATAAAACAAGTTTTATATCAGCAAACTTAATCATGTTAGTCCAATTTAAAAGTTCATATTTTGTTAAAGTGTTTGATTTTTTATACAGGATTTTTAGAGCCTACTTATAAAGTCTTTCCACTTTTCCTCTTTCCACTAAAGTCTTTTGGAAGGTGTTTTTGCTGCCAGTGTCCAGCTAGTTAGGCAGTATTTTATGTGTGAAAGAATCATGGCATTAAGGTACAGTTTTGAAGCTTCTGTTGTTAAATTGTTCCTTATATATCTGAAATTAGCTAAATTAAATTTAACTTTAAATATAACTTTTAATATTAACCATTGTGGCAGACTGCATCTGCAGGTGCTTTCTTATTCTTAGAATGTACACAAGTAACTGTCATCTACGTACATCTGATAGATTACTGAAGTTGGGCAAACCTCAGGAAGATCATTTATGTACAGACTAAACAACAAGGGGCCCAATATAGGACCTTGTGGCACACCAACACAATTACTGAATATTGGAGAAGCTTTATCTCCTACATGGACACATTGTTGGACGAAAAATAAAATTTTGAGATTTTTGTAATCAAAATATCATGACTAACAGTATCAAAGGTTTTTCTAAGATCAAGAAAGACAGCTCCCACCACACCTCCCTTGTCCAATTTAGCCATGATATTTTCTAAGAGAAAACAACTTGCCGTTTCGGTGGAATAATGCTTACGAAAACCAAACTGCATGGGATGCAATGAGAAGGAAGATGCATTTTAATGTGACATAATCTGTTCAGATATCACTGGAAGAATACTAATCAGTCTGTAGTTGCTTATGACCATTAGGTCCCCTGATTTGAATATTGGTGTAATTATAGCTGTTTTCCAGGCATTTGGAAACTGTCCTTTATTAATGGACCAGTTACCAATTTCAGTAACAATGGGAGTAAATGCCCCTTTATCTAGTACACTTAAGAGAAGAAATTATTTTATCCACTTTAGTGATAATTTCACTAAGATTTCAGATGGGTTAATTAGTACTTTGTGGGGTTATGAAGTTGCTTATACCTGAGAGGTTTTGTGTCAGTGTCTTTATGGAATCAGTGAAATAAACATTAAAAGCCACTACACTTTGATCATGGATAACACTTCCCTCAATATTCAATTCTATGGTTTTATAATTTTTAAATTCACTCGTTAATTTCTCTTGGCAAGAGTTATTGTCTTAATACCACAAGTTGCTTTCGCTTGTGTTAACTCCTTTATTACACTATTTCTTAATGTGATGCATAAGATTTTCTCATGTTCTGTTTTTTTTTAGGGCCATTTTTAAAGCCTGGTCTCTCTGTTTCATAAGTGCTCGTATTTTAACCATGATAAATAATTTCTTTGCCCCGTTTTGCATTTCACTTTTTTCATAAAACCCTTTATAATGCTATGAAGTTTTACCATAAATAAATTACACTTGTAATCCATATTTTGCCATACAAAGTGTTCGTTCCAAACTACTTCCTCAATTGCACTTTTAAGAATACTTAACTTATTAAGAGGGATTTTATATTGATCTAACTTCTTGTATAATGTGACATTAAACCTCCTTTTAGTGAGCTTTCTTAGTATCAACATTGTTATGATCAGATAGCCCTGTAACTAAGTTATACCACATCAGTAAGTTAGTAAAAACTACTTCTGTACGAGTTTCTTCATTCACTACACTCTTTAATCCCTTCTTTTTATATCTAACAAATTAAAATTAAAATCACCTAATAAAATGACTTAGTTCTTACCATGATATTCCTCACTTTCACTTTCACTAATAAGTCCTTTAGTTCATTATAAAACACAATTCTAGCAGTTGGTGGTCTATAGATTCCTATCATACTAAATGACATTTGTTCAGAGAGTGTTTCTTTAAGACTTGTACATTCCAGATCAAAATCACGTAACTATTCAATTTGATTACAGTTTATGCCGTCCTTAACATAAAATAACACACCCCCTTGCCTTACCTCGAGTCTATTTTGTCAAAACATGTTATAAACTTGCACTTTTAAAGTATCAGCAGGACAATATTTGTAGCAATGTCTCTTTTAGACATAAAAAGTCCAAGTTTGATTCATACAGAAGATACTGCAACTGATCAGTTTTAGGGATAGCACTTCAAATGTTGAAATGTTGTGATAAACTATATTGAAGACAGCTGATAGATCCACAAGAACAAAAATATTACTAAAAAGCTGGAAGCAACTACTGGTTGACCTACACAGGATACCCATGACTTGCATGAATAAATTTCAAGTCACTAACTTACCTACAGAGTGACATCTCGGTCAACACCGAGCTACTTAAATGTTTGCACAGCTTTTTACTGCCATCTACCACAATTACTGTGTTTAACCCACTATCATCATACTCTATTCATTCACACTAACACACTACTAACCCAGGCAGCTGAACTGCATGTTGTTTAGTCCTTTAAGTTATTGTACTGTTGCTTTTGTGTTGTGTTTTGCATGTGGTTTTGTCTTATCTGCAATTGATTAGTGTTGTTTCTGTTTTTTTCCTTTGTTTAGCACCATGGTCCTGGAATAAAGTTGTTTCATTTTAGTGTGAACTATGTATTTAACTAAAATTACATACATGTACTTGCCTAAACTTTGTATGATGGAAGACAAATGGGTTTTCACTTGACCTATTTAAAGTTTGTATTGCTGTTGGATTTCTGTATGGTACTATGAAAATTAATTGACAAATTTTATGCTAATGCTACAAAATACAAAAATCCACGGTCTGGACTGGGGTAGACATTATCCTGTTTCAGGTTTTCTGTTTCTGGGTTTTATGTTTTCTTTTCGGAGTGTTTAAATGCCAGCGTTCTGCTGAGGACTTTGAGTTCTGGGGTTTATGCTTTGTGTATGTTTCTGTTCTCACCGTGCCCAGAGGTCTGTTTCTGTTTAGTTCTGCTCAGTTTGTGTTATGTGTAGCCAAGGAGTACTGTGTCTGTTCATGTTCTGTTCTGTTCTGTCCTGTTTAGTCCCTGAGTTCCTGGTTCTCCTGTTTACCCTTCATGTTCCTGCCTGGCCCTCATCCCTGCCCAGTCTGTGTGTAACTCATGTGTGTAGTTTAGCCTGTGTCTCTGCTCCTGTGTCTCTGTTCCTGTCTGCCCTGTGTGCCCGTCACCAAGCCATGATCTCACCGTCTCTTTTGGGAACTCGGCTATCGTCCCTTCTAAGAAGGTAAGAAATCTTGG
>JBBPCW010247822.1:0-14658 GCA_037974425.1 Phenacogrammus interruptus
GTGCTGGGGGTAGGATTCGAACCCATGACCTCTTGGTCTAGAGGCAAGTATCCTACCCACTGCGCCACCACCACCAAACATATAAACTTAGTGAGTTCTTGTCCCAGAAAATATAAGTAACACCACCAGAAATCTTGAATCTTTTTGATTTTAGTTATGTATGGTTTAAAATAAAATCTATCAATGGCACTTTGTAAATAGGCTAAAAAGAAATATTGAGATTTTCTATGCCTTAGCTAGCAGCCGTATGTTAATGACACCCTCTTCAGCTATTGGAAAACACCAAGGCAGGCCATAGGCATGATTGGCTCATTGTGTAGCAGTGGGAGGTGAGAACGCGCCCCATTTCACCACTATAAACAAATGCGTATGGTGATCCAGGAACAACTCACTTTGGAGAGTGAGTCAGACGACACAATGTCCGATGCACCCAGTGAAGTATCCAGTGAAGTGTTCAGCGATGTATCCAGTGACAGCGATGATGAACAGTTCGAAGATACTTCAGATGAGTAAGTAGCCTAATATCTGTTTCGGTTAACTTATAGGGAGAATGAAGCTATATCTAGTCTTTCGCTGGTCAGATATAAAATATAAAGAATCCTGCTCACTGGCCAATTCGCAAGCAATATATTTATTCATAAAAATACACCCTCAACAGGTAAACATCGACATCAACCACACCCTTAAATAGTTTGGTTGAGTAATCCAGACCAATCAGATCCTACTCTAGGAGTGATATCACAAAGTTGCATTCCCATCACGGCCTGTAAGTAGGCAAAGGCAGAAACATTGTGATTCAACACATTTAAAAACATTTTGACATTATAGGTTTTTATTCAATTAAGATATATGTACTTTCCGACATTCATGACAAAGTTTTAGAAAAAAACCACAACACACATTACTAAACCAGTGTTTCATGCTGATCTCAGATCTGCAAAAGACCTGCATGTGGTTTTTATTAAAGCGCAGCACCAATCAAGAACTGTTTCAGTATTTTCAGTGTGAGGTCAGACAGGCCACACTGTGTCAGCTCCCACTGTTTCTTCACAAACACTCAGCATATGATTATTATTTGATCATTATACCAACTATCATGCAGTATAGAACTAGCTTCATCACAAACACTGTACCTGCAATAAACACTAAACACAGATCTGAGATCAGCATGAAAAACACCACAGAACACACAGAAACTCATACAGGAGGATTCTGACCGGCTGACCTGTATAATTGGTATGCATGTCTTTATGAAAACAAAAAGTTTAAATCATCATGCCAGATGGGTCAGATAGGCTATATGCAAATGTATGTTAGGTGTTACTAGAAAGATATGCAGATTTGTGTCATGTCCTGTCTCATGGTGCATTCAGTATTTTAAAAAGACCATGAAAGAGCTACTAAATATTTTCTAATTAATTTTACAGTGATGTGGAGAACATCTCCTCTGCGCCACCTGGGAAGAGAGCACGGCTTCAGCCACTTTCATGGAAGACAGAAAGGGATGCAGATATCGCTCCTCCACCACTGCAGTTTCTTCCTGCAAGGATGCCTGGTGTGCAGCTGAGGGCGGAGGACAACCACACCCCTATGGATCTCTTCAAGCTGTTCTTTTCAGAGGATGCTGTCCAAACCCTATGCGACAACACCAACAAGCAAGCAGCCAGGAGCATCGCTGGGGGTGCAAAGTACAAATGGGTGGATGTTGGACCTTCTGAATTCTACAAGTTCCTTGGAATGGTGTTCTACATGGGCATGCTCAAGCTGAGTCAAGTCACTGACTACTGGAGGAAAGACAACATCTTCACCGTTTCTTTCCCAGCAGAGGTCATTCCAAGGGACCGATTCAGAACCATATTTTGGAATGTGCACATGAGCAACCCAAAAAAAGACAGAGAGAATGATACCAGCAAGGGAACCCTGGCCCATGACAAACTGTTCCGCGTCAGACCCCTCATGGACACCATCCAGGACGCCTGTAAGAAATTCTATCATCCGCGCCGGAGCCTTTCTGTGGGTGAGCGCATGGTGTCTTCCAGAGGCCATACTGTGAGAGAGGACAAACCAACTAAATGGGGCTTCAAGTTGTTTGTGCTCGCAGACTCCAGCAATGGGTATATATCTGACTTCTCTGTATACACTGGAAAGAACAGATTCCCCAAAGGTCACAGCCTCGCTTATGGCTCCGTCATGTCGCTGACCGACAAAGGATATTTGGGGTCTGGATATCACGTGTACATGGACAATTTTTACACCAGCCCAAAGCTTTTCAAGGACTTGTATGCTGCCGAGTTCGGTGCTTGTGGAACATACAGAGAATCCCGGAAGGACTGTCCACGCAGTCACCTGAACGCACTGAAAAGAAATTCTCCCAGAGGAACAACCCGCTGGATCAGAGACGGCCCTGTGGTCTACGTAAAGTGGATGGATACGCGAGAGGTGTCCGTCTGCTCCACCATCCATGCTGCGTACGACGGGGATGTAGTGCAGCGACGAGGAAAAAGTAAACAAGGTGTCAGTTCCTCGCAGTCTGTCCCTTGTCCCAAACCTGTGTTGGAGTACAACAAGTACATGGGTGGTGTGGCTTTGTCTCACCAGCTGATCCAGTCCTTCACAGCACAGCACAAAACGGTGAAGTGGTACAAGAAGCTCTTTCTTCACTTCCTGGACATTGCTGCAACAAATGCCTTCATCCTCCACAAGGAACTCATGCAGAAGGCAAGCATGAGCCACAAGCAGTTTCTGGAGGAGCTCATTGCACAGATGTGTGGTGTACCTCTGGCTTATCAGCCCCCAAAGGCGTGGCTAGCTCCCGTGCAGATGGCTTGCCACATGCCGGTTTGTGGGATAGAGCTGGGCACGGATGGGACGAGGGCTGGCGACGGTCGCAAACACTGTGTGCACTGCAGGTGGCAGGGAATGAAAACAAAGACTCTGTGGAAGTGCCGCGCATGTAACGTTTACCTTTGCCTTCAGCAAAAAAGAAACTGTTACGTTGCCTGGCATCAAGATGGGGTTAAATAATCTTTTCAATAAATCTAGTTTTTAACAAAACATTTCATGTTTTTTGGCCTTGCATTCTATGTGTGGTATAATTGTAATTTTTCCACATCTTGAGTTTCGTACAGTGACTCTTGATGAGGCTGGAGAACTTCGTTCAGAGTTCCGGCAGCATCTAGGACCTCAGGGTGTTCATGTTTGTGGTTGGACGAAAGAAAAGGGTTCCTCTGGCACACCTTCCAAATAGCTTGTTGGCAAAGCCATGGCATCTTGTTTTTTACCTGATATTTAGTTTAAAATACTGAAATAGAAATGGGAAAGTGATTCGTTTACATTTTGTGTGTATTTATAAATAAAATGTAAACCACAAATACACTACAGGTCAGACGGTTGGGCCTACCTAACACACACACACAACCTGGGGATGTATGATTTAACAGTAGTGATGGGTATTGTAATGTAATCTCCTCTGTTTGTGCATTAACTTCATCCATAAACTGTTTTTAAGGCTGGAGAAAGCTAGACGCCAGCCAATGATGCTATAAATCAGTCTTGGTCTTGATCGCTGTGCCGCTGTGGATCCAGGTGTACAGAGTCGGCCTAAACTGCACATGAAAAAGCCAAAATTTAAATTTTACTTTGTTTTAGCTGAGAGTTTAAAGCAATGGAAGTTGCGAACAATGGTGTGAACATAGCCAGGCTTTGTATAATATGCCTTTGTTGTGGTGCTAAATTTAAGATCCATTAAATTAGAATATCGGACGAATAAGAACTTCCAAAAGCGTCGCTCACGCCGTAATGCAGAGGACGATATCCTGCACAAGTTCATTCCTGCAAGGATGGACTCTCAGCTCCAGGTAAGATGGATTTGTGTTCTGCACTTTAAGTGTCTGTGATGTCTTGCTTTTTTCTGTTTGTTGCTCAGCCTGTGCACCAGTCTGCACTGATTAAACCACGCTCTAATAAACATTAAATATTAATAAACAAAGAATAAACATCCAATAGGTAAAGGTAAACATAAAGGGGGCATTGGGCTGACGTTTTTATCCAAAGGGACTTCCATTCCCTACCTACAGGGGGCAGTCTCTCCCTGGAGCAACTTGGGGTTTAGGGTCTTGCTTAGGAACCCAGTGCTGAAGGTAGGAGTCGAACCCATGACCTCTTGGTCCAGAGGCAAGGATCCCACCCACTAGGCCATTGGCAGAACATTAAAACCTAATAATGTTTAGGTCTCCCTTGTGCCACAAAAACAGCTCTGACCTGTTGAGTCCTGGACTCCACAAGACCTCTGAAGGTGCCATGGTTCCAAGTCCTATAAGTTGTGAGGTAGATCCTCCATGGACATGAGTTTGTCCAGCACTTCCCACAGATCAGATTGAGATCTGGAGGAACCTTGAGATCTTTGTGATGTTTCTCACACGCTTCCTGAACTGTATCTGCAGTGTGGGGAGGGAGAAGGAACTGCCATTAGGAACGGCGGCTCCATGAAGGGTGAACTTGGTCCTGCAGTGTTTAGGTGTAATGTCCACATGAATGCAGGAGCCAAGGTTCTCCAGCAGAACATCACCCAGAGCATCACACTGCCTCACATTCCCATAGTGCACCCTGGTCGTCTCTTCTGCAGGTAAGAGACACGTACACGCTCCCGGCCGTCCTCATGATGAGGGAGGAAAGGTGATCCATCAGCCCCGCCCACCTTCTTCCATCGTCCCTCCATGGTCCAGTTATAGATTGTCCATTGTAGGAACTTGGACAGGGGACAGCCGGTCTGCAGCTATTCAGTCCCATACACAGCAGGGGGCGCTGCACTGTGTTCTGATTTTTTTCCATCAGAGCAGCTGTGAACTTCAGTAATTCCTCTGTGGGATTGGACCAGACGTGCTGTTCCTCACACCCCACACGGATCAGGGAGCCCCTCGACGGTGCCATCTGTTAGTGGTTTTAATTGATCAGTGTACAGCCAATCAGTCACGTTCAAAAATTTGCCTCTTTATGTTTACACTTTAGCTAATGTAGCTAATATTGTAGATAAAACTTAAGCTTCTTGGAAAATTGGATGGAAAAAAAAACTATACAACAGCAAACGATGTAGGCAGTTTTCTTTATTTTAATAAGGGTAGCAAAACCCCAGCCAGTCGGTGGAACCACCCTGTGGGGCTCTTGTGCTCTGTCTTTATACTCCCGGGTTTATGCTCCTATTGTCATGAAACAGGTTATCGGTTCCATCAGCTGGGCTACTTCTGTATCAGGATAGTCTATAATCAAATATGGTAATGGTCCTGGTGCCACAGAGTAACGATCCCAGGCTACCCAGGTGTTCAATTCTGTTTCACAGGACATGCCTATTTAAAGAAATATCCTTCAAGCAAAGGGCAAAACCAAAGAGACAGAACACTGTACCATATTTGGTGTATCCATGGTCATGTCATATGTTACATATGTGTGATTTTAAAATCTACCATATTAAGAGCTTATGTAAACCAATTAGCGCTCTGAAAATCGTTTGCATATATCATTTGCTCACTTCAAACCATGTCAAGTAATCTCAAAAATCTTGCCTGTGTTGTTTCTGACTCACTGAGACAAATGCTCATAGACAACTCTAGACTTTTGGGTCAGCCATGAGGCTTCTTTCTGCATTTATTACTTGAGTTGATCATTTTATTTTTCCCAGCAGGACAATTTCTCTGGTCTTTATGAACAGCATTGTCCCGACTCTCAAACTTGCATTGTTTTCGGAAACAAAACCACAAAATTGTTTTTTAATCCCAGGCCTTGGGAGCGATTTCCTTGCCCCACCCCAAAAAATGTGCAAGGCATTGGGTCCCCAAAACAAGAATCAACAACCACAGCTTTAACTTCGTATCAATATCTTCGAAGTGTTTCAGACCCAAGTTTAGTCAACCCTTGTTCGCAACTGTTTTTTAAAAACTTGATCTCTAAAACAATCGCATAATATGTAAAAAGTCCTCAAGTTTCTCTCTGGAGATTAGGAACAAAGCCATGTTTGGCTAAAAATGATTTTCATAACATTTACTGTTATACAAATGGACCATTAGGTCTGTTATTTGCCTCAGCAAGGCATGTCAGAGGATGTTTTGACAACTAAAATAAACTGTCCCTGTTTCTATATGGGGCTGTTTTTTACATGACATATTGCTTTCCTAATTGGACACTGCTGCTCTGTTTACAAACATGCCCAAAACAACATGATGCCTGGAGTATTTGGAAGGTGTTCCAAGTATTTTACATAAGAATTATATTATTATTAGACTTTGGGGGGTTTTTTTCTTTTCTTTTTTTCTTCATTTCCTAACATAAGCCGTTACGGGCTAATAGACGAGCCGTTACGGGCTAATATTGTGAAATATTTTTAGCTATTTTATGTAGATTATTCAGAGTAATTACTTATTATTGTTCTTTTTTTGACCAGGCATTTACTGTGGAACAGCTGAAGGAAAAAACAGAGCCAGAGCCAGACTGCACACAGTCTTTGTCAGACAGTGATTTGAATCAGTCAGACATGGAAACTTGTGAACTTGAAGAAAGCAGACTGGAAACAAACATTTTGAGCGATGAGCAGGAGGAACCACGAGTGACTTCTAAATATCACTCACGGATCAGAGCATCTGCTAATTCGGGCTTATCTTCAAAGCCTTGTTTGAAAAAATTGTGCACCAAACAACAGTTCTGTGTTTACTGTCGACAACCTAAAACCAAACTAGCAAGGCATTTGGAATGTAAACATTCAAAAGAAAAAGATGTAGCACATGCCCTCAGTTTTCCAAAGGGATCCAAAAGAAGACATCTCTTACTCGAAAAGCTTCTCAGGAAAGGCAATTATCAACATAATATTGAGGTCCTTCGAAATGGAAGAGGAGAAATTGTTCCTCAGACTCGACCAAAGAGGAACAAATCCGCGATGGAATATTTGCCCTGTCAGTATTGCCTGGCCTTCTACCTTCGACGGGCCTTGTTCAGACATGAGCGAAAATGCAAGATGATAAACGTACAGTCAAGTTCAGTTTCTTCTCCACAGCAGGACACTGGGAGCCACCCTGAATCCAGTCTGGAGTCCTGTGTCCAACCTACACCTGAGCTGACCCCTCAGTCCCTTGCCAGGCTAAGCCCAGTTCATTCACCTAGTCCAAGATCCAGTCCTGCACCCAGACCACAGCCTAATCTTGAGTGCGCCCTCAAGCCCAGTTTCAATTGCTCTTCTCGTTCCAGCTCTCAGCACAGTCTTGAAACCTCTTCTGTGTCCAGTTGTCAGTCCAACCCTGAACTTCTAGAGCCACCCCATCTTGAGTCTTTCTGTGAGACACGTCAGAGGTCCGACCTTAAAGGTTCACACCCTAGTGCCAAATCTCTCTGTCCATCCAATCTTGATCTTGGTCATTCTCTTAGTCCTGAATCAAGCCATCCACCTAGTTTACGATCTAGTCCTGAAACAACCGTTCATAATAATCTGAACTTCTGCTCTCAGCCTACGGACAGATCCAGTTCTCAAAGTACATTTCCTAGTCCTGAACCTTGCCAAACTACCCTCAGAACAATTACTGAACATACCTCACAACCAATGAAACCACATTTGGAATCAACTATCACATCTGATCCAGATCTGAGGCTACTGCTTACTCCTGACTCTTTTAATGAACTTTCTTTCTGCTCCTCTCCGAAATATAGGCCTCAGTCAAGTTTTGAATACTGCCCTCGTTTAATGGACACGTGCAGTCCTAAAGCAGATTCATGCCCCAAACGTTGCCAACAAACAAGTCTCGGAATCAGTCCTGAACCAAGCCCTCAGAATAAAGAGCCATGCCTTCCTTCCACTCCAGAATCCAGCCTTGAATCAAGTTTTGAATCTTGCCCTCCGTTTATTGAATGCAATCCTAAAACAGATTCATACTCTGAACATTCCAGACAAGCTAGCCCCAGAATCAGTCCTGAACCAAGCCCTCAGAATAATGAGCCATGCCTTCCTTCCACTCCAGAATCCAGCCCTGAATCAAGTTTTGAATCTTGCCCTCAGTTTATTGAATGCAATCCTAAAACAGATTCATACTCTGAACATTCCAGACAAGCTAGCCCCAGAATCAGTCCTGAACCAAGCCCTCAGAATAATGAGCCAGACCTTCTTTCCACTCCAGAATCCAGCCCTGAATCAAGTTTTGAATCTTGCCCTCAGTTTATGTGGCCCAGTCCTAAAACAGATTCATACACCGAACAGTCCCAAAAAGCTAGCCCCAGAATCAGTCCTGAACCAAGACTACAGGATAATCAGTTGCGCCCTCCGTCCAGTGTAAGGTCTAGTCCTGAACTCAGCCCACTACCTTATTCTGAATCCAGTCTTAGCTCTCTGCCAAGTCTTGATTCATGCCTTCAGGACGCTGTGGTAACTACTCCTGATCTCTTGCCTATGCCTGATTCCTGCAACCACTCCAGTGTTGAATCTAGCCCACAGCCCATTCTTGACCCTAGTCTCAAATTCAATATGAAGTCCAGCCCCAACCCAAAACCAAATCCTGAACTTTGTTACCAGCCCAGTAAAAGGAATAACCCACCCACCCATTCAATGTACAACCTGAGATCTAAGTCAACACCAGTACCTAAGATCATCCCGTGTATTGATAAAAATGAGAACAGTGAACATGAGCTAGACTCGGATGTCTCAAGTGGAACGGAATATGATCCTGTTAGTGATGAGCATTCCTCTTGTAGCATGGACTCTGATGATGGTTGTGATGAAATGGCACAGCCAACTGAGAATGTTGATGCCTTTTCAACACTGGACTCCTCATCTTGCCTGAACACCAGTTCCCAGTCTGAGATAAAGCCCACCCTAGAGATCAGAATAAATACTGAGTCACCCTCAAGTCCAGGCTCTACTCGAAACCTCAACATAACCTGTAATACCTCCTCCAACTCCATGCCATTCCAACAAATATCTGTGAATATAAACAAGAAAACGGCCAATGGTCAAAGATTATATAACAAAAAACACTTCTGTGTTTACTGCAAGAAACCCTATCTCAAAATATCACGGCATCTGAAGCAAAAACATAAGTATGAGCCAGAAGTAGCACATGCTGTAAGTTTTCGTAAGGGCTCTGAGAAAAGGCAGCTGCTTCTTGGACAAATTCGTAACAAAGGCGATTATCAGCACAACATTCAAGTTCTTCAGAATGGAAGTGGAGAGATAATTACAACTAAACGACCAAACGTGGATTATTCTGTTAGTGAGTACCTGCCATGTCAACATTGTCTGGCTTTTTTTATGCGTCATGATCTGTGGAGGCACGAAAAGTCTTGCAAAATGAAAAATGAAAATGGCAATGGTTGTCGCAAAAGGATCCAGAAGGCATCATCTAAGCTACTCCCGGAGCGAGGTTATCTTCCTGGAGCTTGTGTGGAAATTATGAGTGGAATGAATAAAGACGATGTCTTGGACTGTATAAAAAAAGATTCTTTAATTTGCAAGTATGGCGACAGGCTTTTTGCAAGACTTGGGACGGATAAAAAGCGTCAGGGATATATATCGCAGAAGTTGAGAGAATTGGGAAGATTTATGCTGGCCATGAAAGAGTTGGACCAAAGTGTTCAGCATTTGCAGCAGATTCTCACTCCTTATAGATTTGATTTGGCCCTAAAGGGTGCCAAGATGATTAGTGGATTTGATGAGTCTTCCAAAAAATATAAGTCCCCATGTCTGGTATTAAAACTAGGCTATTCCATAAGACAAACGGCTGAAATTCTTCTTGGGGAGAGTCTTATGGCTGATGATACAGAGACCAGAGGTCATGTAAAAGAATTTATTGATCTCATTGAGACGAACTGGATTTCCTGTGCTAAAAAATGTGACCGGGAAAGCCCTGAAAGCACTGGCTTAAAGAGTTGCTTAGATAGCTCTACCTGTCAGGAACTGGCCAACACAGAATCAATTTCTAACGCTGAAGAAGGGAATGTTTCCCAGCACTGCCCAAAGGATAGTTCGCTGCCAGATGTAAGCCTTCAGCCCAGCCCAGACTCAAACTCAGTTCCTCACCAATTCCTAGCATCAGAGTTATTGCTCAGTCCTAATTCAAACAAGGAACATTTGGACAACACTGAATGTGAATTTGGCACAGGTCAGTTTAACCAGTCACCGTTAAACCCAGGTCCAATAGACAATTTTACATGCAGCCCCAATGGAGAAGAGCCATCTGCCAGCCCTGCTACATCAACTCCAGCAAAACAGCAGAAATTGCAAAAGAACATTAAAGTCAATTCCAAGTTCAGCTCATTTTCTTGCCTAAAAGCTGACTCTAAACCCAAGGTCTCTTCAAAGGCTAAAGTATCTTCTTTAAGGTTAAGAGTAGTAAAAAGTCATAAAACTGATGCTGTCCAGCAAGTATCTGGCAAAAAGCAGTTCTGCGCTTACTGTAAATCACCCGTCACCAAAATGGCAAGGCATTTGGCATTGAGACATGCAAAAGAGAAAGATGTGGCCCATGCCCTGAGCTTTCCAAAGGGTTCCAAAACTAGACATCTCTTACTCCAGCAGCTTCGTAATAAGGGCAACTACCAGCATAACGTTGAAGTTCTTGAAAATGGAAGCGGGGAAATAGTCCCTCTGAAACGGCCGAAAAAAAGTTTTTTGCTCAAAGATTACGAATGTTGTCCTAGCTGCTTGGGTTTTGTTCTTAATTGTGACTTATGGAGGCATCAGCAGATGTGCAAAATGAACAAGCGCGACAAAAATGCTCCTCGCCAGAGAAGGCCTCGGTCGACTTCATCCAAGACGATGCTCGACTGCCTTTCTGAGGCCTGCCGGAATGCCATAATCCGCATGAGAGATGATGACATCTCCAAACACTTGAGAAATGATGCCTTGATCTGCAAATTTGGCAACAGACTTCTTGAAAAAGGTGGCCATCTGAAGTCCCAGCACTCTTACATACCACAGAAGATGCGGGAACTTGGACGATTTATGTTGGTTGTGAAGGAGCTGGATCAGAGTGTTGAGTATCTGCATCAGGTGTTGACTGAATCTAGGTTTAATTTGGCTTTAGAGGCTGCAAAGAAGATTGGTTCTTTCGATCAGCAGTCTGACAGATTCAAAGCTTCCTTGCCTGTAATAAAACTGGGTTATTCCCTGAAAAAGGCAGCTGAAGTTGCTTTGGGAGAGAATGATATGGAAGAAAAGTCTGTTGCTGAAGCCAGAAAATTCATTAAGCTTCTTGAAACAGACTGGTTTACGTATGTCTCCTCGCATTCTTGCGCTTCTCAAAACTCTGTCAAACAGAACCAGGAGGACTTGGCTCTTATAGAAGATCTCATCAAACTCCAGGGTTATCTTAGACAAACTGAAGAGCAAGCAGAAAAGGACTTGTCGGAGAACCCTAATCCAGATGCATGGAAGAGATTATGCCGTAGTCTCCTTGCTACAGTAAGTCTGTTTAACAGATGTCGGAAACCTGTGTCCGATCAAATGCTGCTCGAAAACTATAGAGAAAGAACCAAAGAACCTTCAAAGGACAAGTGCAAGACCCTAACAAGTCTGGAACAGTGTCTTGCTGGCCAGTTAGTCCATGTTGAAAGCTCTTGTAGTGATGGAAGTATAGTACCTGTTTTTCTTACTGAAAGAATTGAGTCATCCTTGGGCACCCTTATCAAGTACCGAGAGCATGCAGGTGTTCCTGAAGGTAATCCCTACCTTTTCGCTCGAATGGAGGCTTCTGCTCACGAAAGGGCCTCCAACTGTCTGAGAGAATTTGCCCATAATTGTGGCGCAAAAGCACCAGAAGGTCTTTCAAGAGTTTATGCATACAAGTTTGTGGCTACTGTATTCCAAATGCTGAGCCTTAATGAGGGGGAAATGCACGATGTGGCTATGCTCGTGGATGACAGGGGCATAAACTTCCAAAATCTGAACGAAAATCCCTTGAAGTTGGTAAAGATCTGCAACCTGCTGCACGAAATGGAACATGAAGCTGAAAATTCCCCTGACAAAGCAGTACCTAAAGCTGCCAAAGGTATTTTATGTACTTAAACATACATATCAGTAGTCAGTTGATTTTTTTTTTTAAACAATTTGTCTAGACTCCAAAAAGTCATATTAGTCTAACTGAAAGTGTGGGTGGTGGTGGCCTAGTAGGTAGGATACTTGCCTCTGGACCAAGAGGTCATGGGTTCGAATCCTACCTTCAGCACCACCACTGGATTCCTGAGCAAGAGCCTTAACCCCAAGCTGCTCCAGGGAGAGACTGCCCCCTGTAGGTCATGAATGGAAGTCGCTTTGGATAAAATGCTTGACACTTTTAATAGAGAGATCTGTTTAATGTTTTTAAATAATACTGCTTAAATAGTAGAAGTATTAATGATGCCTCTAATGGTCTTTATTAGGTCCTGGTGCACCAAAAGACAGAAGGAAAAAATGGAGCGTGGAAGAACAAGAAGCTGTGGGCAGACAAATGGAAAAATATATATCGCTCATGAAGGTGCCGGGCAAGAAAGAGTGTCTGAAGTGTATAAAGACAGAGCCAGATGTTCTCAAGTCAAGAACATGGAGGGATGTCAAATATTATGTGCACAACACCATACAGTCACGCAAAAGAAGACAAAAACCAAAGCAGATGGAAGAGGAACAGGATGACAGTGATGGAGGAGAGCGTGGTGGAGTAGCTGATGCGGTGGATGCTGCCACAGATGGGCCTTGTTTGAAAAGAAGAAAGCTGAGACGGGTGTGAATACACGCCTAGATGCGTCTTCTCCAGAATGTTTGATTTTCTTTTAGAAATTAAATGTTACTTTGCCTCTTTTTTATTGTTTGCACTAATGATCTTGTCCAACATGCAGCCAAACCAAAATAAAAATAAGTAGCTCTAACACTTAACACTTAATCCCTGATGGGAAATTAGTGTCAAATGTATTTGTGAAGGTAATGTAATGCAATGTGTATTTATGTACAGTAATCCCCTGCCTTTCGCCGGGATTACGTTCCAAGAGCACCCACATATAGTGAAAAACCATGTTGTGTTTTGGTTAAAAAAAAAAAAAAGCCTATTTTTGTAGTGTAAACACGAAAATACGAGGACAAGACATGGAGCAGTCATGCTACATGCTGCAGCAGCTTCTTCTTCTTTTTATGGCGGTTGACAACTTTTCAGTGCATTACTGCCACCACTGAACTGGTGGAGGTACTACAGTTCGGTTCTGAGAAAAATCTGCTTTAGACTGAATATAAATAGAAGTCCAACTACAGGTATAAGTTCTTAAAGTGCAAAAAAAAATTGAGTAAAGCGCAATAATGGCCTTGGTTGGGAATGCAAAAAATTATGAATTAAAAATACTTTTTAAATGTAAATATTGATTACATCGGTGTATTCATATTACTCTGCTTCAGTAAGAACAATACATTTACATTTCACTTTAAACTCTTTATTAGAGTCTAATTAGAGCAGATTCAAGTGATGCTTACGCTTCAGAACCAGAACGGAGCTGGATTATCATCTCACTTCCTAGTCCTTTATTCCTTTCATAATTTTCAATAATTCATATTCACCAATAATCTGTCTAGCACTTCTTCCTGCACTCCAGTGTGTTCCTGCTTGAACACATTGACATCTCTTGATTGTTTTGGTCTCTGAAGCTGGGTTTTGTGTGTCTGCTTGAATAAAGAGGGTTGATTGTTTGCTATTCTGAGAATCTTTTTGAATAATCAGGGTATTTGTTATTGAATTCCTTAAAGTTGTGTTTTAGGCCAAACTCTGCTTTGAAAGTGAACTGTTTGCGTGAGTTCATTCAGTTAATAACATTTTTAGTTAAAGTTTTGAACAAAAATAAATGGTTTCAATCACTCGGATCACTCAGAATGGTGACCTGTGCAGAAGTTAGTTCCCTGTAAAGAGGCCCCATGAGATGAAATGTCCAGTCTGAGAGGTCAGAGAGAGGGAGGAGTCTGGAAGATGTGGTCCTAGAGAGTGATCTGGTGCTTGGTCGTGATTGAGTGATGATGCCTGTCTTTCAGTCACCAAGGTGTTTGGCAGCAGATGCGGCGAACAGTTCCTCGCCCGGCTTGAAGATCCACCATGTTTACGGAGTAAAGGCCTGGGCCAGCTGGGTGCAGTGGAGAGCCCAACAAACTGACTGTGAGTCTGAACCCACACACACACACTCTGCTGTATTGCCAATGCTGAGATCGCTATCAGTAATACTGATGTTGCTTAGCAACAGTCTTGGGACTTCTTTTCTTCCCCTCGGAGTGTGAAGGAGACGCATATTTCATGTTTTGAATCGCTGTCCAAGTTGATTTCTGAATATTTATTTCGCTCTCGTTCGAAATGCCTGCCCAGTTGTTTTGTGTCTGGTTCACCTGAATGCTGGTTATGTAAAGTTTCATGAAGTGTTTTTTTTTGTTTTGTTTTTTTACATAACATCTCCTTTCGCCTGCAGTGTCTATGATCTCACGCGTCTGAGAGGACCGTGTGAGACCATGTGATCTCACAGTGGACTGACCCACCTTCACACACACCATCATACAGCTACAAACCTTCACACACCATCATACAGTTACAAACCCTCACACACACCATCATACAGTTACAAACCTTCACACACACCATCATACAGCTACAAACCTTCACACACACCATCATACAGCTACAAACCTTCACACAC
>JBBPCW010247831.1:0-14658 GCA_037974425.1 Phenacogrammus interruptus
GCTGCAGAGTTGGGAAGAAATTTCTGCCGAATGAACATTGAGACACTGAACCGCTTGAATTTCAATACAAACAAACTGAAAAAATGGGGTGTTCTAAAACTTTTGACCGGTAATGTATGTGTGGCATAGGTGTAATATGTGGACTGTAAGACAGACTTTTTGGCTCCAACGAAGTTTTCAAAACGTTCCCTTTATTTTAACTGGGGTTTTTTTTTTGGTCTATAAAACCCAACGCTGTTGCAGTTTTATGTCACCCTCTTGTGGCTGACAAGAACACTAGATATCTTGAGTTGTACTGGAAAACACCTGGATGATTTGATTTGTTTTTACAATTCTGTTAACCTCAGGTAGAGTTCAGGCCAGTCACAGAGAGACTGGTGTCTCAGTGCAGATAGAATGTAATCTGATGTGACAAGCAGTAAAAATGTTAGGCTAAGGACCATGCAACAAACACATTTTCCCTCAGTAATGTTTTACCCTCCAATGCCCCTCCAGGTACGGCCACAATGCAAAGGTTGTCCATTTCCTGGGTAAAGTGAAGCCGTGGGATTATACGTATGACCCCAACAGCAGGTCACTAAAGGGTCAGGCACTGGACCCTAACCTGCAGCCCAACTATCTGCTTCAGTGGTGGGACCTGTTCTCCTCCTCTATCGCTCCGATGATGAAGGAGGAGTACGGAGATCAGCCTTTCTATACAGGACTCTCTGAGGTACTTAAATTCCTGGTTGCTACTGTGTTCTCATGATCTGCACTCTTTATGGTTTATGTCCTAGAACAGGGGTCCCCAACCTTTTTGAAACTGAGAGCTACTTCACAGCTATATGAAAGGCTACCAGTTTGATACACTAGTACAGAGTTTGCCTAAACATATCTAAACTTCACGTATAATGTGCGTGTGTTGCATACACATACAGGAGTAAGAGTATCTTGTTCTGGGTGTAAATTTAAAACCCTCAGACACATTTGTGCACAATTGACACACAATTACTGTTCATTTATGCAAATTAAAGAAAGTTACTGTGCACTAAAATCTGATCATTTTAATATGTCCTCTGAAGAGGGTATGAACTTATTTACACATAGAAAATCAACAAAATGATGATGTTCAAGCTTGTGTGTGTGTGTGTAAAATTAGTGCATTAAATCATTATTCATTCAATCTGTGCTTTTGCAATTCTCCCGGTAGAACGGTTTCCATGGTGAAGCTTCTCTGAAGAACTATGGTCCTTCTCCTCCTCAACCTCCTCCTCCTCAGATCTCCTCTCAGGAGCGGAAGCAGAAGTGGGAGCAGGGCCAGGCCGATTACATGGGAATGGATGCTTTTGCAAACATTGAGAGGAAACTTGATTCGTTCCTGAAGTGACGAACTCATGATAATGTGCCCAGAGTTAATTTTATACCAGCTTCCAACAGAGTATAGTTCTACAGATCCTCTAACCAAAGTGTGGAATTTTTATGGAATCTCGTCTTTTTTTCTTTTCTGGTTCATTCATGAGGACCATGTCCTGGTGTTTTAAGAACAGATTCAGTCCGTTAATATTTTTCTACCTGTTTAGAAGCAACTATGCAGCTCCACCAGACAGACTCCTGCTAACAAACCTCACAATCAGGACAGACACCCACACACCCCACACATCACCCCTAGTTTTCCACACCATCTGTCCTAGACTGAAACCCCCCAGTTAGTCCTGGTACTACTCTAACTGGGGGTTTCAGTCTAGGACAGACTTAAAGTAACAGTTTAGTGAAAAAATCATGTTCCCCTGAACTCTCAAACAGTCCATCAGCCTAAACATGTCTGGACTCCAGGTTTTTTCAAATCTTCTTTAAAGTGCAGCAGACTTATACATGTGGTTTAGGAAACAGTATTACTTGGTGTGAGCTTTAAAAAGGAACTAAACCTCAGCACTGTAGGTAGATGTTTTAGGCAACGCCAGGGCTTGTGTTCACAAAGCAGTCATTAGAAGGATCAATCATGTCAGATTACTCCATATTTATTACCGGTTTCTTACTGCTGCTATTGAGGCGATTTGTGAAAACAGACCCTGTTGTGTAAAAGGTGCCTACAGCGTTGCTACAGAGTGAAGTCTGCTCCACCTTAATGAAGGTTTTCCGTAACCTGTTCCTTTAATGTGCGTGTGAAACATTAGCCGTCCACCATTACTTAGTGTTTAAAAAAAGTATTATTGAACTTGCCATGAAGACCAACAGTTATATACAGGTTTACAGATGAACAAAAAAAAAACACTTAAATTGAAACTGTTATGTGCATTAGGCCACTGTGAGCATGTTGCTGTTATTACCGCACACTGTGGAAACCTTGTACTCCACCTCACAACTATGACAAAACAGCTTTGAGATGATAAGTTAAAGGACCCGTAACATGGACTATCCGGAAGTTCAGAGTTTGATGCAGAATGTAAGCGCTGCTAAAGTTTCTAAATGTATATAAAAACAGCCTGCTTGGAATGAATCATGGTTGTGATGTCATAACCCATTTCCATATGACTGCCTTTTGACTTAAAGCAGTTTAACACTTCCCTATTCAAGTTGAATATGAAGTGTTTTAGTGCAGACTGTTTTTTTAATATATATATATATATATATATTAGATGTAGGCCCTTTAAGTAAATCTTAATCATGTATCAGATTTAAAGCAGCGTTTTACAGCCTTGATCATCATACTCCTCTGACCAGAGATACTCGTTTTATGAATTTAAAGCAGGGCTGAAGTCAGAGAATGAACAAACACCCAGACATGCAAACCCCCAAATGTCTTTCTGTCTTAACATGGTAAGGTCATTACTGCACACACTCCTCACCGCTTTATCTCCTGCCTTATCTCTGTATGTTTGTTTACAGCCTGTGGGCCAGAGGTGCAGGGCTGCTTTTACAACAGCAGTTTAAAGAACCTGGAGTTATAGTTCAGCTCTGATTATTGCAGCAGAGCTGAACTCTTTACCCTCTGAATGTCAGTGCTGAGGGGGTCTCGGAACAGTTCAGTGTTTGTGCTTGCATGTTAATACTAGTATGTTTTAGCTACTTATGTGGCTAATGTTAGGTTAATGAGCCGTTTGATCTGAAGTCTAAAAACAGCTGAAGACTGATTCCGCTTTAGTTTTAAATAATAACAGGAGTGTGTGAAACAGAGTATGGAAAACTAAGACCATTCACCCTTTGCTTTTCCTCCAAAACATCATCAGTGATCAACACTAGGCACCTGGGTCATGCAGATCAGAGGAAAAGGAGCATTGCTGTTACTCTGCTAACAGAGTAAAGTGTGCATTTGGTGATGCACTCGTGTTAGTGGCTTTATCCTCACCTGGAAAAGTAACAAAATCACTAAAGTTTTGCAGCAGTTTAGCCCCACCCATTCACTCTGAAGCAGTGTTACAGTCCAGACTGCTTTTTTAACAAGGCACAGCATTGAACACAGTGAGTGGGGGACCTGCTAGCTCTCCTGTAGCACACTTAGCATTGTTAGTCCTTTAACTGAATGACGTGTGAGAATATCTGTATTGTTATGACTTATGTAATGTTTGAACCGTCCTGTAGACCCTCCCAAACCTGCACCTGGAATAAAGAGTAGCAATATCACCCCTTTACCCTGCTGTGTGAAGGATTTACTGCAGCAAACAGCCTTTTGCACTCAAGAACATCTTCAATGGCAATTCCAATCTTTTCCCTCAATTCCTGCATAACAATTAAGATGTAAATGAGTTTAGTGAATTGCTTACAGTGATGCTAAATAGAACCAGACCTCAAAAAGCTTCCTCATAAATTTATTACATGAAATCTTGTACTGACTAAGACATTGTTTTATGAGCATCTTTTGAAGCTTTTGGCCCCTAACTAAATCCATTGAGGGTCCCCAAAAAGGTTATTTGGTTTTTCCATATAAAATGACAAGTGTAAGTTCACTTGTGTGTGGGACTGACTGGGAGTTTGGATCTTTGAAATTATTTTAGACCTTGTTTTAAAGAATGTCAAGAACAAACTGAACATAACTTGCACTAAACATTAACAAATCTCTTACACATAGACCCAGTGTTATTTTCAGTTCTGGATTAAGACATTTTAAACATTCAGTTCAAAGTAAATGGGAGTTAAATCTCCAGAAGTGAGCGGATCTCCTGTATTCTCTCGTCCTTCCTCTTCTCTGCGTTTTTCACTCCGAAAACCTTCTCCACCAGTTCCTGCTTCCTCTTTTGGATCTTCACCATGTTCTCCTCCACCGAGTCCTTCACCACAAACTGGCACACACGAAAAGGACACACATAAGAACAAGGCAGTGTAATGTAAAGTAACATTCAAAATTAGAGTGAACGGAGTGTTTGAACACACAATTGAGATTATAAAATGAACAATGAGTGGATATACAAAATACAAAAACTGTTTTTAGATTTCAACAAAATTTGGGACCCACAGCACCATCCTGTGGCATTTAGCTCCACCCATAGTCTTCTACACACCCAAAAAGTCCCTGACCTGTGGATCAGATTCTCAGTAAGTCATTGCTAGAACTCCGATCAACTGGACAGCAGATTTCCAGGAGAAGGACCTCAGAACATCTAACCATCTTCAGACACCTTAGACACACTCTCACCTTGGTAATGATGACATCTCTGGTCTGCCCGAGTCTGTGACAGCGGTCTACACATTGGTCTTCTACAGCAGGGTTCCATGCCTGAGACACAGGGCAATACTTAAATGAGAATGGTGGTGTGTGCATGTGTGTTTCTTTAAATAAATCAGGGTAAACTCCTACATTTTGTTGAAGGCGTGAGTGTTGGCTGTTGTGCCGCCTTTTGTTGGAGTTGTGAATTACACTGTAAATTACACTGTTGCTCACCGGCTCCATGACGAAGACTCGAGAGGCTCCAGTCAGGTTAAGCCCCACACCTCCAGCTTTGAGTGACAGCAGCATTACAGTGGGGCTTCCTGGAGAAGGGTCCTGGAGCTCACTCACGGCCTTCGTTCGTGCTGCCGAACTCATAGAGCCATCCAGCCTGGTGAAGGAAAACCCGCTGTCCCTGCACAAGTAGCAGGAGTTATTACACACACACACACAGATTTTACATATACACATGCATACATTATATGGACAAATGTTTTGGCATGCCTGACAGTTATACCAACAGGGACTCCGATGACATTGCATTGAAATCCATACACTTTAATATGGACTAGGTCCCCCCATAACAACTTTCACTCTTGGAAGACTTTCCACAAGATTTTGGAGTTTCAGTGTCCGTTCATTCTGCAGAGCACTTATGAGGTCAGGATGTTGGACGAGAAGACCTGGTTCACAATCTCTATTCCAGTTCATCCCAAAGGTGTTGGAAGGTCAGGGCTTTGTGTGGCCAGTCAAGTTCTTCCACACCGAACATATCCAACCATGTCTTTATGGAGCTTGCTTTGTAGACTGGGACACAAATAATAGAAAAAGTTCTTCCCTAAACTGTGTCCACAAAGTTGGAAGTATGGTGTTGTCTGCTGAGATTAGGCGTGTCCCAATACTTTTTTATAGTGTACATACATGCTGAGTGTTAATATAATGATGGTAAAACGTGTACTCATATAGAAAAGCCCAGCTAAACAGCTTTTAAACTGAATTCGTCATGTGTTGTAAGGTTTTTGTGCAGTAATGTGTGTGTGTATGGTTTGTTAAACACAATTCTGTCACAATTTCCTGTCCTACTCTGATCTGTGCTCATCTACTGCTGTTGCACAATCACACCTGATCTTGTGGAAATGAATGACCAGCTGCCTGTTAATTCTGATCTCTATTCTGCTAAACAGTGGACCAAGCCTGTGGAGGAATCATACCGTAAAGGCACTTCCAACAGATTCAGAAACTTGGTGAACTGAGAGACCACTAGGCTCTTGATGGTGGGGTCTTCACTGCGGAGTTTCAGCAGCTTTCTCATCAGTGCATCCACCTGATAAAAAGAATCAAAATCAGAAAACTTTATTGATCCAAATGGAAATTGCTTATGTTGTGCCTGCACAGAGAGAGAGAGACACAAATATAAAACACAAAGTGAAAATAAACCTAACTAAAATATACAGAAAAAATATATGAAACACTCTATGCTATATACAGTAATCCCACACTTTTCACATGTGTTATGTTTCAAGAGCATCCACATACAGTGAAAAACCACGTTGTTGTGTTTTGGATTAAAAAAAAAAAATCCTAAAAATGCCTATTTTTATAGTGTACACCATAAATATGTCCCAAATATGCTCCCATATTTACTGTAAACAAATG
This sequence comes from Phenacogrammus interruptus, assembly GCA_037974425.1. Lineage (NCBI taxonomy): Eukaryota > Metazoa > Chordata > Actinopteri > Characiformes > Alestidae > Phenacogrammus > Phenacogrammus interruptus. The sequence goes on from JBBPCW010247831.1 coordinate 6,278, forward strand.
CTGAGTACAACTACTACAGATAAGCAACTTGGAGTTAAGTGAATTACTAATAACTCAAATGGTGGTTAGTAGCTCTTACCATTTGTAACATTACCTTATTATCAGTTGTGTTGTAAATATCGGTCAGAAAACCAAACTTAAAATTTGGTAATAATGTTATGTGGTTAACAGTTATGTTATTATCAGTTAGAACACAGTTATTGTCTTTTATATTTGTAAAAAATTGTAGAGCTATTTTGATGTCAGCAACATGTTCGAAGCAGCTATGTTTCAATTATAATCAATTGTGAGGTTACCTTTGAGCTGGACCGCCACTTTAATTTTCCATCTGCAGCTCCAGTTTCCTCCTCTTCCTCAGGACACTCCACCAGGTCTGTGGATTTAACATCAGCGCGGCACAGAGGACACCTCGCCTGGTCCTAACACACACACAAACACAAATGTTTGTTCATCCTACTGTTTCCCTTGTTTAGTTTTGGTGGAGTGTAACTAAACAGATATTAGCTCTAATGCTAAAACTAAAGAGGCAAATTTAAGACACTGAATATTAGCAGATGGAAAATTTACTACTAACTGAACTATTACTTTAATGAGTCAGAATCAGCACTGAAAGAGCAAAGACACTATGCATCAGAGGAAGGTGCTTTGGTCAGACCTGCCGGGAGCGGATGACCTCACAGATGCAAGGCCTGCAGAAGACGTGGGCGCAGTGTGTGATGACCGGCTGCCGCAAGGAATCCAAACACACGGCACACTCTTCATCTGACCCTGAGCTCAGCACCAGCCGGATCTTACTGATCAGATGCTCACGCAGCTCCGCAGGAGAGCCAGAGTCTGCAGGACAAAACCACATCAGCACCACAACGTGGTCTTGCTAAATAGATTCAAAGAGTTAAGCACAGCAGTTGGCAAAGAGTTAAGATGAAAAAAATGCACTGTAATTCTCGATAATCTTCCTATTATCCACATGGTCATTCTGACAGACTGTATTACACTACAGGAAATGTAGGGGGCGATATAGCTTTTTTGTTTCATTGCTCTATTCACAATATGTATACCTCAAGATACAACCTGGTGTAAAGCATTAGTCATTAAACATGGTTTAATGACTAATGCCGTCTTGCTTACTTATTCCTTTTTTTAAAAAAAATAATAATTAAAAAAAATCCTTTCCCTTGACTTGCGTTGTTCTTCTCTATGGCTCATGTATTGTTGGGTTAGGCATTGGCTAATTATTATGTGACAGTTGTTGTATAGATGCTTTGACTGCAGTATCTTGGTTTAATAGTTGACTTGGATTTAAGCTGTTTTTCAGGTAAGAAACAGTTGTGGACTTCTTAAGCACTGATGTACGTCGCTCTGGATAAGAGCGTAAATGTAAATATCTCCTTTAACGTCTTTAAGAAGCTCTTAGAACTCCATATGTGATTTGTCCTGATCACTAGAGCTGAGCAAAACTAAATCTATGGCTGGACATGGAATGTTTCGATCATAATTTGTTCAGGAAAGTGCAGTGCTCCTGTCCCAGATGTTCACTATTACCATGTATAAGATAACCAACACAGAAACATAAAGGGATAGATCATCTATTTAAAAATTACCTCAAAGTCCCGCAGTGCAGGGGGATCTTGCTTTGTGAATCTCTCCTGTCTCTGCTGGGACCCTTCAAGCATGAGGGTACAGTCTCTCCAGACTTGACTATTACATTCATGTATTGAGCACAGTCATCACTAAAACCTGTCTCACCTTATTGCTGTGAAGATACTGATCTGCTCCCCAACTTTTCAGGTTAAAAATTGTCCTCTATGGCACATTTATACTGTCTTCCTGTCCCTCTGTGCTAAAAGGATGAGGTGAGATAGTGCCCCCTGGCTTTAGGGTAGTGTTTGTGTGCTCCCACATTGTCAAGTGTAGGATTCTATGGACATATTTCACACATGGTACCATAGGAGGGCAGAAATATGGGTAATTACATTACATTACATTCATTTGGCAGATGCTTTTATCCAAACCAACTTACAATATGAAGAAACACATGTTTCAGTGTAGTGTGAGAATCAGGGGAGAGTGCTAAATCTGAGTTCTGCAAAAACATTAGGAGAGGAGAAGCTCTCTGATCAGATGAGTCTTCAGAAGGTTTTTGAAGCTAGAAAGAGATTCTACTACTCTGGTCTCCTTAGGCAGCTCACTCCACCAGCAGGGATCACTTAGGGCATTCGCCCTGCAATCAGGAAGTTATGAGTTCAAATCCAAAGACTGCTAAGCACCTCTGAGGCACCAGAGCAAGATACCATCCCCACACATTGCTCCCCAGGCGCTGCTTCACTTGGTGAACGGGTTAAATGCAAAGGAAGAATTTCATGCTGTTCATACTGTGTGCTGTGGTTCATATATGACAGAATGGTCACTTCACTTCACAAAAGTGAAGAGTCTGGGCTGGGCTGGGTTTCCTTGTGTGTAGGACGACGTTCCTTGGAGGAGCGAAGGGAGTGACTAGGAACATAAGGCTGAATGATGGGACTAAAGGAGCTGGGTACAGACCCAGATGTCACTCTGCGGGCCGGAGTCAGTGACGAACTTAATTCCTGCAGCCATGGGTAGCCAGTGTAGATCAATATAATGTTCATATTATCTGCATGGTCATTCTACAAGACTGTAATGCACTGATTTTCAGAAGTAAATATTTACACCTCCTGGCCTGCTTTCATCTCACTGAGATTTAACTCCCTAATTCTGCTGTAGAGTGTGAGCGTGTGCGTGTGTGTGTTCTCTTCTCACCTGCTCCAGCTGCAGAGTGTTTCAGCACCAAATCACAGTGACAACAGTGCTGCCTCAGACGCATGAGAATAGCCAAAACATCAGCGTAGTTCTTCATCACAGTGTCGTCTCTCACATACCTATACACAAACACACATACATGCATTGGATTCTAACTGCCCATTCACAATCTTATAGACATTATATAGTGGAGTCCATGAGAGTTAGTGATATGTTCTGTTTGCAATCATCTGTTTGTGTGCATTTAAATCTGAGTGATGTGAAAAAGCTCTCTCTGCAGCTCTCTGCACGACACATGCACTGAAACGACAGCAGTGTTGCTCCCACCGTGTGCTTAACAGTTTCAGCTCTTTATAGGGCCCCAATGTGCCTCAATAAAAACACTGATTTAATGACAGTATTAACAGTAAAAGCTATGCTGGTGGTGTTAAGTGTGAACACAGCCATGTTTAGGAAAGCACTGGTGATGATGGACACGACTGAGGGGTCTGTTCGTTTAGATGGGTTAGCATTAAATTACTTTTATGCTCATTGTTGAAAGGGAGAAAACCCACACCAGCAGGATCTCATTACAAAGGCGATATATATGTATTAACATAAAAATGTGTTTGCTATTATGAATTATGTCCATGTAACTAAATTAATCAGCAAAAGGTCGGGCAGATCATCAAAATAAATGTCAGATTCATTACTAAAATGATAACTTGATGGCTCAGTTACTAAGACAATCAACTCTACTGTAAATCCACACAGCATGCAGTTCTGTTGTGTTTGAGCTGTATGAACCTGCTGATGATGCTCCTCCCTTCAGCCTTCTCCTGCTCATACTCCTCTCTCTCTTCCTGAGACAGCACCACCTGCTGGATAAACACCTTCTTTTCAGGCAGCTGTAACAGGGGGCGCCCATCCACCTTGCTGTTTTTAGTGCGGCGCAGAGTAAGGACCTTCACCAGAGTCTGCAGGTTCCTGACCATCCAAAGAGAATGACAGGTGTGTCATCCACCTAATATTTAAAATAGTCAATCACACTATAAAAGAACTATGCTAATAAAAAGAGACAACAATTATGATTTCAGTTTCATTAATCATTTAATGCTGTTTAAATGTCTTAAGGCAGTCCCACCAGTTTGATGCAGACCTATTATGTCAGCTTTAAAGCCTGTTATATTTATGCTCTTAAGTTAATGGAAGAATTAAGTTAATTTAAGAATGTAAGTTTTTCAGAATGACTCACATTTTTCAACATTTTTAGAAAGATGTCTGCTATGCTAGCGTCAGCTTGTATTTAGAAATCTTGGGTAATTACATCAAAAGAACAGAAGTTAATTTTTTTTTTTAAATAGTGCAATGAACGTCAGCCTGCCAATTTTGTTCCTCTCATCTATTTTCTACCTTACTTGGCCCATGTAGATCATGGATGGGATTGACCAAGAGAACAAAATTGCAAAATTTCTCACAAATTTTGAGAAAACACCACCTTCACCATCATTTAGATCATAAAAATCACCATAAACATCGTGAAATCCTGGGGAGACTGCTATGGGAGTTTCCTTCAGAAAATCAAAAAACTGAGAAAAATCATCTCGAGCAAATATCTGTGAGAGATACGGGAGACTCAGAGGGGCAGCGCCACCTGCTTGGGGAGACAAACTGGGAGAAATGTTTAATGGACAAAATCCCATCTCTTACTTCAGTCCGTCTTGGTCCCCGGTCATGACTGGCCTTTGAATGATCCGTGTCCACCACTCTCGAACATCAAACGGCTTCAGCTTCAGGAAACAGATCAGCATCCACAGATCCTTCAGATTGTTTTGGATAGGAGTTCCTGAGGAACCACACACAGAAACATTTCTTATTCTGTTTCAGAATTATACAACAGTTCTATTGTTCTGATGGTCTGTGCGGTGCTGGCTGATAATAAAACACATTCAAGGACCCAAAACAGAAAAAAAAAAAAAAGAGCTCAGACTAATATTCACATCACTCACTTTTACCCCATTTACACCTGGTCACTTCATGTGATTAGTATCTGGACAGTATCCTGGTCAGATTTTATCCACATGCCTTTACACTTGGCACTTGCATTTGCCATCAGCTAGACTGAAATCACAATACTGATGAGAGGAGTGTGTTAAGAATAATTATTTCTCTGTTTCATCACCATCTTGAACAAAATATGTTAAAACGCAGTGTACTGCAGTGAAAGTGTGAAATATTAAGGCGTCGAGGTAAAGGAAAACTAAACTGGTGCTCTGTTTGAGCTCGTCCAAAGGAATCAAAATCACATCACAAGATTAACTGAAAGAGAGGAGATGACTTGAACTAGCTTTTTTCTAAACAATGAGATTTAGAACTTAAGTCTGAAATTATAATGCTTATCACAAAAGTGGGGATTGGGTCTTTCAGACTTGTCCATACTTAAACCGTCAGTTTCAGTGTATTTACTAGTGATGGATCTCTTGTGATATGACTCATTAATAATCATATATTTAATAATAATCGTCTATTTAATAATTATAATAGTAATCTATTTTATCGGATTAATATTAAATGTAAGAGTTTGAATGAAGAGAAAATGTTCAGATATTTGGCGTGCTAAGGTGAAAGCTGTCACAGAGTGTAACAGAGTGTGTGTGTGTGTGCGTGTGTGTGTGTGTAGAATCCTTACCACTCAGGATCCACCTCCTCTCTGCTTTCAGCTCTACCACAGCTTTACTCTGCTGTGCCTTTGGGTTCCTGATCACATGGCCTTCATCCAGCACCACCCGCAGCCAGGACACCTTGTGTAGAGCGCTACCATCTCTGTTCTACAGGGTTAATAATACAGAAAACAGGGTTTCAAGTGTACAAAAACAGCTGAGGGAGTAAATAAACAGACCTAAACTGACTCCTTTGTAGTTTTCTTAACCATGTGTGTTCAAGCAGGGAAATCACAATACTGTGAACATTAGCTCTCCCTGGTGTAAACACACAACCTTAGGTTTGTAAACATATGGAAGAGTAAACATGTAATTATAATATTCATAATGGTGTAAACATATCTGAAAACAGTAAACTGAATAAACACAAGTTAACAGCATAAACAGAGTTAAAAGAGTTAATGGAGGTGATGAACTGGTGGTTAGGGAGTTGCCCCTGCGATCAGAAGGTTGTGGGTTCGAATCCCTTTGTGATTGGGTTTCGTGCTGAATTTCATGCTGTTTACATTGTGTGCTTTGGTGTATTCACGTACGGCAAATGGTCGCTTTACACAAGAAAACACATATTGTTACTTGAAGCCCCAATCTAAGTCCAACAGTGCCCCCCTGTGGAGAAGCTGGTTTCTGCTGTAAGCGAGAGGTCAGGTCTTAAGAGTGCGTAGTGCGACCTTACCGCATACTCTGAGGCCAGCACATTGTAGGTGGTGAGAACAACATCCTGTTCAGACAGAAATCTGGTGTCTCTGCGGCGTTCAGATCCGTAGTATAAATAGACATTCAGCTTAACATCTTCGCTCACGTGATGCTCCAACTGATCCTGCAGGAGATGGAAAACCATTGAACTGTACAATTTTACACTGGGTTGAAGTGGAAAAAAAGAGAGAAACACCAGCAGGGGATAGCCTGTGTTTCCGCCATAATTCTAACACCTCAAGTGTGACCCAGTTTCTGACCCTAGCAGGACTCCAACATCAGCACCACGAACAAACACTGAAAGTGGAGCTCAGGGAGAAAGATACAGAAAATATAGAAAAATATACAATATGGAATTTTTAGGGTGTGTGTGTGTGTGTGTGTGTGTGTGTGTGTGTGTGTGGGTGCATGTATACCAGCCAGTTGCTGAGGACAGACAGAGGACACACGATCAGTGTGGGACGGGTTAAATGTTTATCAGCTCCTGCAGTAAACACACACACGCTATATTAAAACACAAACCAGAGTTGCTACAGCACCTCCTGCAATCAGGTGTCAAATGCTAAAAAATAGTCACACAATCAAGATGCTTTCAAATGTTTTGAGCATAAAGGAGACCCTTGTTCTAATCAGATCTAATACAAATAAATATCACTGTACACCAGGGGTTGGAAGTGCAAACAAGTGCAGATACAATGTGATAAGGCTGTGCCCTCAATACATCAGAATTGAACATCTGATTCATTAAGAAAAAAAATAAAAATCACACAAACTGCAGCCCCACCCATTAATTGTTTACAGCCCTGCCCACTACCACCCATTCAGATTACAGGTTTAGCCCCACATAATCAGCCTATAGGAGTTTCGCCCCACCCAATCAGATAACAGTATGTTATGCCTGTTTTTATTAACAAAATTTCATAAATGTTTCGAGTGGAGGTAAGAGAAAACCTGATCTGCCTCACCGCCGCTGTCACAGGAACCTTTCTTCACTTTGACTTTAGAGGATGAAGAACCGCCAGACTCCAACGCTAAACCAAACCCTATGTCATGCAGCACAACAGCGCCACCTAAAGGACACAGAGTGGAAAGCCTTACGTAGAGTTTTTAAGTGCTGTTTAAAATTCTCAGAACATTAGGGGTAATAAAAAGCTTGGTGCTGTTTATTTATTATCTTTATTCCATGATTCTGTAAGAGGTCACATTTGTTCAGTGTAATTTAATAATAATTATGCATCAAAATCTTGAATGAATTGTCGTTAGATTTGGTTTTGTGATCTTAGAAAACTGCATCAAATGTAGATTTATTTCTCCACACAGATCAACAACATGTAATACACAGATCAGCCAAAAAAAAAACCCATCCTCCTAAATTTGTGTTCAACAGCTCAGACCCGCCAAGGCATGGACTCAACAAGATCTCTAAAGGTGATGGAATCAGCACCAAGTCTTTAGCAGCAGATTCTTCATGTCCTGTAAGGCGGGCTAGTTTGTCCAGAGCATCCCACAGATGCTCAGTTGGTTTTAGATCTGGGGTATCGAAAAGACAAGTCAGCATCTTGAACAGTTCTTCAAACCACTCGAACAGTTTTTGTAGTATGGCAGGACTGTTATCCTGTTAAAAGAGTTGACTATATTGCATTGCAAGAATCTTCAGGTAGATGGCACAGGTAGGCTACAGTTTTGGTGGTCACATGCCCATAGTAGGCTTCCATCAGTAGACTCTAAAACGCACGGTTCACTTGCTGCCTTATATATTACAGCCCTTGACAAGTGCCATTGTAGCAAGATATAATCAATTTTACTCTCTTCACTTGCCAGGCGTTTAATGTTGTGGTTGATCAGTGTAAAGACTGGTAACTGAAGTGAAAGGCTGTGAGGATTTGGAGTTTCAGTACTCATTTAGTAATACTGTTACGAATCAATTCCAACTCACACTAACCTTTCTTTTGGTTGACTGAAGTCTTCCTCTTCTTCACTTCAGTGCTTCCTGAAAAAGATAGGAAGGAACTTTATTTATTCATTTGTTTGTTTCTTAATTCTTATGTTAAAAACACAGCTGAACATATTAAATATCAGATGTAGATTATCATTTCTGGCAACCGAACTCCATCATGAGTGGGCTGGCAGGGGAGCTGGGAAGGTTTATCACAGACCTGCAAACTCATCAGAGATAAAAAGGTGACAGTATCGGGGGGGGGGGGGGGGGGG
>JBBPCW010247849.1:0-14656 GCA_037974425.1 Phenacogrammus interruptus
CTTGAATTTCAATACAAACAAACAGAAAACATGGGGTGTTCTAAAACTTTTGACCGGTAGTGTATATATATATATATTCATTCTGTTTATATATATATGTATTCATACCCTCACAATGTAAAAATTACATACAATATATACTCTCTATATACTCTCTTTAACTAGACATGCAGAATTAGTACCTTTATGCTATCTCCGCTGGTAGATAATCTGCAAACAGTCATGCATGATAATATGAATGCTACTGATACTACAGCAATTATTACCAAAAAAAATATTAGACAGAGACAGAGAGTGTCAGCAAGGCAGAGAGAGGTCCAGAGTTCACTGAGTTTCCAAATATCTGCTGTAAAGATCCCTCAGTAATTCTAGGAACCTGACTATAATATCTCTTATCACATGCTAGACTTATGAGGCACATTCCTGCAGAAGTGGCTGCTTAGCTGGCCACGGGGCCGGCTGCATTATGCAACAGCATGCTGTTATTGTTCCGCACAAATGGGCCAAACGCCACTTCAAGTGCTTTTATAACTACAGTGTGCAAGGGAAAATTGAGTTATTGCCAACATGCTGATACGCCGGGCCCAATCAAAGACCAAACATACTTAATGCGATGCTTGATAAAGCTTACACTGTGGTCATGGAGCACCGCATAAGGCCCGCTGGAGTGCTAGAGTGGTTGACCTTTGAATCTAATGGGCGCCTGATAAGAATGTTGGTCAGGTTTATCTGATATGTTGCACAGCGCTTGTTTCACTGCAAAAGACCAAGTTTTATGGAACAATCATTGAGTAAGTGCCAAAGTACGAGCAGCCACCGTGCTTAATGCTTGGAAGGGTCAAATTGCCAGTCTGATCTAAGAACAGTAAGGTCAATCTACAACAGTCTACTGAGTGAACATTCAGAGCACACATTCGTACTGCCCTTTGTATGGTATTTAGTGTTGCAAGGTATGTTTAAATACATCAGCAGTGTAAGGAGGTACCCTAAGGCTGGATCGGTACAGTCATTAACTACCCAACAACACATTTATGACACTTATACCTAGCTGTGCTTTGTTAATAGAACTTTTCTTCACTTCTATCACAGCAAGTCATGAGCAGCAGATGGCGCCAGTTGCACTAAGACCGGTGTTATGCAACTAAAGTCGGTGTGCCTTTCCTGAGGTGCTCAGCACAAACCCTAAAAACATGTCAATCACACATTAATAATTTAATACTATATGGTATTGGGATGCCTGACCATTACACCAACATAAACTTTAATGACATTCCAATACAGAGACTTTAATATGAAGTTGGTCCCCTTTGCGGCTATAAAAGCTTCCACTGTTCTTGGAAGGCTTTTCACAAGATTTCAGTTTCTGTGGGAATTTGTGCTCATTCATTCTGTAAAGCATTTATGAAGTCAGGCACTGACGTTGGACGAGAAGGCCTGGCTCAAAATCTCCATTTCAGTTCATACCACAGGTGTTGGATGGGGTTGAAGTCAGGGCTCTGTGTGGGCTGGTCAAGTTCTTCTGCGCAGAAACTCATCCGACCATGTCTTTATGGAGCTTGCTTTGTGTACTGGGACAGAGTCATGCTGGAATAGAAAAGGTTCTTCCCCAAACTGTGTCCACAAAGTTGGAAGCAGGGCGTTGCCCAAAATATCTTGGTATGCTGAAGCATTAAGATTGTCCTTCACTGGAAGTAAGGGGCCTAGCCCAAATGCTGAATAACAGGTGTGTCCCAATACTTTTGTCCATACAGTGTATGTATGGCCTCACACCACGCTACCAAGTCAGGATGTTACACGAAGAGGGGAACACAAACTCTTCACAACAAGGAAAGAAAACCACATCATCTGTTAGCTGTCCTGCTCTTCGCCTAAAAGTCAGTGTTCTCTGATACTGAGAAAACCCTCCCTGCGGAGCTGCAGGTTAAGCAGGGTCAGCTGAGATTTGCTGTCACTGTCACCGAGGCCTTTTTTTTCCTTATTCCACCCGTGTTCACACAAACTCCACCCCTCGTGTTCTACGGTTGGTCAGTTTTTATTACGTCAATTCCATTAGGTACATTCAAGAGCACATTTTCTATTTAACACTGGGGGACATTATACCAGATTCTTCTTATTTTACACCATCTTGCATCACCGATTTTGGGTTAATCATTGGTCCCAATCAAGGCAGCTGACATTACTTATGGACAGAAGCCAAGATGTCACACTTGTGGTGACATAGCTCAATAAAACTGGTCAGCTCAGTCAAGTAGGTTTGATGTGACTTGAGCTAGTCAAGGCGTTGCTGTCAAGTAAGTTTGATTGTCATTTCAACCCTAAACACACAGTGGACTGTGAATGGAAGCAATGTTCCCCCAGGACCATGGCACACCACAAGAACAGAGACACCACAAGACCACAGGGCGAAAGAGAGTGCAAGACAAACAGCAATAAGACAGTATTTAGTGCAGTCAAAAACAGCTACAGTACATGTCTGAATTAATGCAGTATTTTGACAGATACGGCTATGTATAAGGCGTCCAAAACCATCACGCCTGGCAACTTGCTGGTAACCTTCCATTGGCAAGTTCTGTTCTGTGTTAACCATGGACTAAAAAGCGTGTAGGATCTGAGAGCGAAGAAAGAATGATCTTTTTATCCTGGAAACATTGCACTCAGACAGGGGCAGACATCCAGTTCATTCATAATTTCACAGCATTCAGTACAGTCCACAACAGCGGTTCAAGTCTGAACTAATACAGTGTTACGGACAGATACTGTCATCTAGCAGTGGAGAGCTGCGTGTGTCAAAAAACGCATCGACTCGCACGAAGGGCAGCATTAATGATACAGATCGTCTCTGAGCTCACCTTGGCTTGGTTGATGAGGAGTCCCACGAAGGTGGAAACGAGCATGGATCGGGACACGGGGGGGCTCTTCCTGCGCTGCGGTTTGGTGAAGGGCAGCGGTGGAGCTGGGGGCTCCTCCAGCACCGTGACCGTATAGGACTGCCGGGCGCTCGGCATGACCACCACGCGTCAGACAGACCACCAAACAAGCAAAAAAAAGACAAAACGCTGCGATCGAGTTCGTATAGTGTATCGCTTCTTCCACCTCCACGCCGTTGCTAACGTGCCGTCCGTCCCTGCGCCTGTCAGATGCTCGACCAAAACGTCCTTGATGTCTGAATGCGTCTTAGAGCACCAGATATGTCAAATTCTCACATCGGAGGCACAAACACACGAAAGGAATATGAGCCAAGTCGTGAAAATGTTCCCGTGAACCTCGTACTCCGCCCGTGCTCTTTGACCAGACTGTGCACTGACAGTGAGCCAGCTGTGTGTGTGAATGATCGAGCCTCCCTTTCGTTTTAGTCTACTGTGGTGTACGCCCCCTTCTCCTTCCACCCCCCCACAGACGTCACGCCGAGCCCTCCCCACATTCCCCTCAGCCTGAAAGTGGGAGAGGGAGGGAGAGCGCATTTAATGCCTCCAGGTTGGAGGATGAGTTTCATGCGTATAAAAAATAGACTGGAGGCCTGGGCAACACGTGATTTTATTCAGCCTCCTCTTCCCTGCTTAGGTCAAATTATGAATGAAAGAGGTGGGGGTGGGGGGCTGGGTGTCTGTCTCTGTCTGAGTGCAATGTTTCCAGGATAAAAAAGGTCATTCTTTTCTCTCTACAAGGTATTTAATCCATGATTAACACTGAAAAAACTTGCCAGTGGAAGGATGCATTATTGTTTTTGATACCTTTCCGTAGCCACAGAACACACAATCAGTATCCATTAATCTATTAATACTGTATCCATTAAGGCTTGTATTGTAGCTGTTGTTGACTAAATGTTGTCCTGTTGCTCTTGTGTTTTTCTTGCACTCTCTTTTGTCCTGTCTGCACTTGTGGTCTTGTGTTGTTCCATTTTTGTGCTTCTGTTGCTCCAAGGTCCTGGAGAAACGTTGTTTCGTTTCACTGTGTACTGTGACGAAACCTACTTGGCTCGACGTCACCCGACATTCTATCATAACTAGCATCAACTTTGTCAGCAATTTGTGGTGAAATGGCTCTGGGATTGGACAAGACAGGCTAGGCTTCGCTCCTCACACACATCAGACCTTGTCACACATTCACTAGCCGACCTTCCTTGAACCACTTTTGCTAGGTAGTAACCACTGCGTACAAGAAACACCCCACAGGACCTGCTGTTTTTAGTTGCTCTGACCCAGTCAGCCATCAAAAGTGGTCTAAACTGTCTTGCTATGCTGAAACATTAGAAGCACTGGATACAGCCCAAAGCTATACAGCCCAAAGCCCGAAAAACAGGTGTGTCCCAATACTTTTGTCCCAATAGTGTATATAACACCCCTTTACAGGTGCCACTCTAACAAAATAATCAGTGGTTTTAATGTTGTTCCTGACTGGTGTAACATTAATGTTCAACCTTATTGTATCATATAATTCTAACCATAAGTCTTGGGCTCGATCAGCCACATACTTTGGTATAATTCTTAGCAAGGCTGTAAAAAAAAAACATGCACTATGGACAAACAGTAGCAGTGAGTCACCACGCACGCAGGACTGGGCTCTGTACGCTCAAAGAGCCTCTCCACTGCAGCCCCTTTAGACACCATTACCGTCAGACGCGGCAAGGCGAGCGTGTTTATTGCTCCCACACTGGCAGCAATTTGGAATTAATGACTTGGCTCCTCGTGCCCGGAGCAGAGGGTTCATTACGCTTAGCTCTTTCACCACTTGGAGAAGACGAGTCACCTGCGTAAGGAACAATTGAAAAGGCAATTATGCATCCATCAGGAGCAGCTTCGCTCCTTCTGTTCCCCGGCTGCGTGGGCCAGGCACAGCTTCTCTGAGACTCACATATTACTGATAGCTGGAGGGACATCTGTTGCACATCCACTCTTTGTGCATGGAGAAGTTCATTAAAGCAATGATCACGCCATGAAAGTAAAATGCAATTCATAAACTTCCTTTTAATTTGTCACATGCAGAAAAGAAATAGTAGAGCTTTTAACTATAGTTTGAATGATTTTAAATGCATTTACATTCGGTATTTACTTTCTATATTAACTGGTTTTACTCTTGCACCTCTGATCTATGGTTTGTACTGATGTCAAATCATAATCATCATTACACTTTACACATAATGAAACATGGAAAACAAGTCTAGCAGGCAACTTTCATCCAAATCAAATAAAATATGCTCTTTCTCTTATAAAATATTTTTTTTTTCTTTTCAAAAATGTAGAAAAGTTTAGAATCTGCATTTTTGATAAACGTCTCCCCTTTTTTAGCAATTAGTAATTTAATAATTTAAATGAGTAATTTAACAATCTAGTGACTATTTTGGGAATTTTGTAACTTATATATACCCAATTTTCAACAGAAAATATTTCATTTTACTTCAAATATATGAAATGTGTAACTACAAACTGACACACATTCATGAGATCCTGCCGGTGTGGGTTTCCTCCAGCTATTTGATTTATCTCAATGCCTTCCTCACTTTTGGAGCTGTTGTACTTGCAGTAACTTGGCTGAATAGTGGGCGTTGATTTAAAAATAGCTTTACAGATATAAGGAACAGATGTGGACTACCTGAGCACTGATGTATGTCACTCCGGATAAGAGCGTCAGCTAAATGCCATAATGTAAACGTGAATGTAAAATAAGACTTAAAAGGTTCCACTGTTTTTACATAAGTTCAGGAAATTAAACAGTTAACATTTAAACAAAGTAATTCATGGTCATTTGATGTGTTTTTACGTAGGAAATAAAGAATGGAATTCCTCTTTAAATGCTAAATGTATCCACAGTGAAGATGCAAATCACCTGAGCTACTAATTCTGAACCCTGGTCGCAAATAGGCTGAGAACAGCTTCTTCCCCAGAGCGCTGGTCTCCACCACCCCTTCCAAACCCAGCACCCCTCCAGACTACAAGAACTGAAGCAAAGACAGGTCCCCACAAGGACAAATATCCAGATGTGCTCCCCCTACACATCTGCAGCACACTCAGGCACCATGTATACACTCAGGAACCGCACACTGTAGTGAACCGCACACTACACTACAGCAGACATTTGTTTAACTGCGTGCTGCCATTGCACACTGACTCTTCTGTATTGTCCCACATATTTATTTTGTTATATGCTGCTTTTCCATTTACCTGTACTTAGTTTTGTATTACCTGGCCTGATGTGTTTTTTCTTTTTGCCACTGCTGCTTTAAGTGGAAAGACGTCACTAGAATTTCGTTGTATGAAAGCATAATGACAACAATGTCATACTTACCTGCTTACTCACTTATAGGGCAAAAAGGGGTGAAACATCTTGGACAGGTTGCCAGATTATTATAGGGCATGCATACAGTAAAACACACTCACACAGTCACATCTAGGGGCAATTTAGCATCCCCAGTTCATCTGATGTGCCTGTCTTTGTACTGTCTGAGGAAACCAGACCTCAGCAGAAATTCAGAACATACAAACTCCACAGAAATGACATAGATCGTCCCGTTGTAAAGCGACAATACAGTCTGTTTTAAAAATCTCTATGAGTGTGACAACCATTCCATGCCAGTGTCTGTAATATTCCTACACAAGCACCTCATTCTGCTTTATGAGGTACTGATTAGTGATCTCACAATGAGACCAGTTTGATGGTAACACACTACCAGAAGGTCGTCAAAGGTAATTATTGCCATTTGTTTAGGAGTGAACAAGAGATTTGTTTGAATTATTACATTTAAACACTGCATCATTTTTCTTATTGTGATGGATGGAAACCATGAATGTTAACAGTGTTTCAAGTACATTTGTAGATGAGTAGGTTGTGCGTATATTTAGGACATTCAGATTTACATTACATTCGCTAAGTCTGCCTTCTCCTAGTAGCACAAACCCAACACCTACCCGCAGACGACCTAAAGACCTGTAAAACCTACATTTTAAAGGTCAACACAGAACAAAGCCCTTAAAGCAGCTCTCTGGTACTGTATGTACATTATAAAGCCTAGCGAGCCTAGAGAGTATTCTCTCGCTCTCTCTTTCTCTCTCTCTCTATTACATAAGAAGCATCAGAAGCCGTAGCGGTTGGCCTATTCTGCGCGAATAATTGCATTCATCTTACGAAACGGCACTCTGAATCAAGCTTATGTAAGGCCTGTTTGAAGCTGTATTGAGCCTGGCGATCATGCCAGCCATACTTTACTCCACAATTGATGGACTTGCCAAAACACCACACTGCCATGACTAAGAGGTGTGAGAGAAAGAGACCAGGAGAGAGAGAGAGAGAGAGAGAGAGAGAGAGAGAGAGAGAGAGAGAGATAGAGAGAGTCAGTGAGAGAGAGAGAGAGAGAGAGAGAGAGAGACAGAGAGAGAGAGAGGGGAATGGAAAGAAAGGGAGGGACTGTGCTTTGAAGAACTGAATATCACACACACACACAAAATGACTGTCTCTGAGAAATGGTTACATTCTCCAGGGCTCCACAGAGAAAAGGGTGAGCAGCACCATCTGCTTCCCCCCTTTCCCTCTCTCTCTCTCGCTGTCAGGCTCTAACACACACGATGTGCGAACCTTTTACGCAGAAAAGAGCCAAAAGAGAAAAAAAAAATCACTCTCACTGCAGCGTATTAGCCTAAGTCCATTACACAAGTATTTAACCCACAAACGGCCACACGCGGGGTGACTGAGGGCTGTTTATGTAAGTGGGCTAATCAGTATGCCAGGCTAGTGAGCTTGCACAACAGGCCTCCTCAGCTAGCCACTAAGGTCATTTAACTTTGTGTCTCAGGACAGATTTGATGGCTATCAGGCTCGGTTTCGAGCAATGAGTTCAAAAGACTTCGTTTATGGTCTTAAAGCGATAGTGCAAAGAATCAAACCAATTTTCCTCCTTCTCTAAATACTGCAAAAATAAATAATGTAAATGTCCATTTGTCATTGGTGTTTTAATAATACACCAATCAAGGCATAAAAAGGGTTTTGGGGACCAATTGCGGACCAATGGCCTGTCGCGGCCCATCAGTGGTTGAGAAACCTGGTTCTAAAATACATCATTAAAGATCAGTTTGAAATATCTGTCTGCTGCTGGTAATTTCTAACTAGTCATCAGTGATGGGAATAACGGCGCTATAAATAAACGGCGTTACTAACGGCGATACTTTTTTCAGTAACAAGTAATCAAAAGAATTTCTGTTTCCCCGTTACAACGCCGTTACCGCTACTGACAATAAAATGCGTGTTACTATAAGTGAGAGCACTGAAGCGGTTTTCATGCGAGCAGCGTCTCTCTCAACTATAGCACCTCTTATTCTCTGGGTTGTGTGTCTGGGACCGGGGTGGGACACAGAACCAGTGATGATGATTGGTGTGTCTGTAAACACGTGGTGTAACTGAGAACGCAATGATTGGCTTAGATTGAGTACATTTCCATTGTTTCCCAATCAGAGGCAGAATAGTGCAGGTGTTCACACACAAGCACACACGGTTAATCACACACAGTTAATCACACACACACCAACAAAATGTTTATGCAACTTATGCCCAGGAAAAAAAGAGTCTCTCTGCATCGTTGACAAGTAACTCTACTGAAGCACCTCACATCGTCAAATGCCGCCACAAAATTAGTGGCTAAGAACGAAGGTGATAACGTGAGCTCTGCTACCAAAGCAGGAGACAAAGCCATGACATCAAAGCAAATAAAACTTTATTTTTTCTCCACCACAAACACAACACTTTAATTCAGACAGAATTAAACAAAATAATATCTAGATATATAGTTACCCGCAAGAAAGACAACAACGTTAAAATAGTGCAGAGTAGTGTACAATGTTTTATATTTGTTTTTATAGTTACTTACACAATAGTTACTTTAATTAGTTACTTTTAGAATGATGTAACTCAGTTACTATTTGTGAGAAGTAACTAGTAACTATAACTAATTACTTTTACGTGCCCAAGGTACGTGCTCAACACTGCTAGTCATCCAATGATACCTGTGTGAAGTCAATGTTATTACATTTATTTCACACGAGCAGTGATACCAAAGTAGCTAACAAGTACTGGACGCTTATATTCACCAGTCAGCATCATGCAAACTGTGTAAATCATCACACAGGACAACAGTTCAACAATCTTTAATGGATTTTCTTATGATGTCTCTCTCACTGTTATTGCACAGAAGTGCAATTAGTGCCCGAGTTTTGTCAGCACACATGCATGATTTCCACTAAGCTAATCAGAGTACAGACGCTTTCAATAGTAAAGAAGCGAATCTCAGACATCAAACACGTCTCGACTGACCAATTGCATTTGGGGTGAGAGGAAAATGATGTACATTTGCACTGTAAAGGCTACCCCACTTAACCATAAACTCCTTAAGAGGTGGCAAGTCCATTTAAAGCAGGTTAGTGGGACAGGGATTGCTGACTCATCACATGAGATAATTAAGTCTTGAAGATGATGCGACTTAAACACATGAATGCAACAAATGCTGCACAGACAAGTGTTGTGTGGAATTTTGTAACTGACTTCACTGGTACACTTGTTTGAGCCTGATAAAAGTAAGAAAAAATTATATATATATCTATATATATCTAGATACAGATGCAATGGAATGGAGTGAAATGTCTTCGCCAATACAGCCTCTTATCAGAAAAATAGTAAAAAAGGATTGTGAATGGGATCAGAAAAGGACTGTGAATGGGATCCACAAGTGTGTCACTTTGTTTATAAGAACAGAGGATGTGTAAGGAAGCCAGAGCAGCCTTATTTAGGTATAAACGGAGAAAGCGTCAATTGACCCAGCGTCTGTGCTTCTAGTATAAACACAAAGGCACCTACGCATTCAGAGAGAGGGATAAAGAGAGAAACAGAAAGAAAGAAACAGAGAAAGAAAGAAAGAATGTGTATGTGTGAATGTCAGGAGCACTCAATCTATTTTAAGCCTCTGCACAGACAAAATGATGTCACCAGGACCACTGCAGTGACTCAGTCTGGAGACGAAAGTCAAAAATAGAAGCACAACATCGCACTGACCTCTAAATGATTCCACAGTTCCTCGCGGCGCAAACTGCGCAACCACACACACGTTCAACACAACAGTGACGTAAATGGCTCCGGACCGCATCAGATTATCCACAAAACACCCCAACAGCAATATACACCTACGCATACACACAAGATGTCACGCAATTCACAAAACATCAGTCACTTCCAGGGATGCTATGCAGCATCACACATGAGACCAAGCAATGCATCAGCACAGAGCAAGAGGCCACAACAAATGTACCTGAAAACAAAACACTCGAGTCGCTGAATGCCTACAACTACTCGGTCCATTACGTGGTTTATGACGCTGATTCACACAATGGTATCAACGTATAAAATGAAAAAAGTACATTTCTGTCAACAGTTTGTTGTAAAATGTCTGGAATTTCCATGTGTAAGTCTATTTGACTTATTAACAACGCTGGCACAGTGCAGTCTAAAGCATGCACGTTTTCAGCCAATTCCAATGTCAATACGTTCGTTAATATCTCATTCGGTGTGTGTGCACACAGTTTATCAATCAGGTGATCAGGGGCCAAGTATTGATCGTTGAGGGGCAGCTGGTAGCCTAGTGGTTATGACGTTCAGACTGCGATCAAGAAGTTGTGGGTTCAATTCCCAAGACTGCTAAGGTACCCTGAGCAAGGTACCATCCCCACACACTGCTCCCCGGGCACTGTGTTCCTGACTGTCCACTGCATCACTTGGTGAATGGGTTTAATGCAGAGAAAGAATTTCGTGTTGTTTACTCTGTGCTGTGGTGTGCTCACGTATGACAGAACGGTCATTTCATTTTAAAAAAAGCGAGCAAGGAGGCTGGGAAATGAAAAAAGCAGAGAAACACAAATGTGGAGAAAAAATGTGGAGCAAAACACGCAGCAGTCTCAAAAAACTTCGACACTAAAGCAAAGGTGAGTTATGAAAAAAGGAAACGTGTGTTTGTTGCGGTTTAATTAAAAATAATCAGCCCATGCATGCAGCTACTTTAGCTCTCCTTAACCATAAATGGTATGGTAAGAGCTGGCATGTTCACACCCTCTCAAAGCTCCGCTTTTATAGCAACCACACAATCAGACTTTTCCTGCAGAAATGCATCCAGTTTAGACTTTAAACTTTTGCTATTAGGCTATTATGAAGATAACTTGATTTGAGACTTTTTGGGAACAAACTTTCTGCATTGCAGCTCTAAAGTTACATAGTGAGTGTCAGGAGTACTAGGACATCACCGTTTTGAATGAATGAATTAGTAACTAGCTTTGGTTTAGATAATGTGCTATTTGGCTACTAAATTTATGCCTGATGGGCATAAAGACCAGACAGGCTAGTCTTCATCAGTGGGCCTTGGGGCTCCTAGACCCTTTTGCTTTTTTACTGGTTGTCCCTACTTGGACGAGTATGGGTTGGTACTAACTAGACCTGCTATTTTGGAGACGCCCTCACCTTCTCCTCCAGTCATTATAAGTTTTCCCTTGGTCACATTTTTCCTGCTTCTAATACATAAACTTTAAGGTCTGACTGTTCACTTGCTGCCTGATATCTCCCACCCCTTGACAGCCACTGTAATCAGACGTTATAAGCTGCAGCTGTCCATGTTTTGAATGTTATAGCTGATTGGCAAATGCGTGCTCAGCATCTGGAGAATCTGACAGAGTCCATCATTAGTAGTCTTTCTGAATTGTCAAAAAATCCTATTGGAACAGCCAGCAATACATTACTTAACACCCTCAGTTTTGTTAATGTGTGTTTTAGCACATGTGCAACAGTCTATTTTATTTTAACCCGTCCTGCTTCAAGCTAAAAATAAGATAAAATTCAACACCCCTTTCCTAAAAAAACCACTTGTCCTACATCTAACAAGCAAAGAAAGCTGATCACAAGGTTTGTGAAAGATCTCAAAAGCAGTGTTTTCTGTTCCCATGCAACTATACATAAAGGTTCAAAGGCTAACAACCAAAAGTTCTCCGTTAAGTCATTATAAAATGTTTTAAGAATCATTTACACATAGAGTCAATGTGCATTCATTGTTAAACACCTATTGACTTACTGAGATGTTCAACTCATCAGTGCTGATATCAGAGAGCTGCACAATACTGACAAAATATTAGTACTGTTTACTGCTGTAAACTGGAATTGTGCTCTTTTTTAATATAACTGAAGGGACTTTCTTGGAATTATGCAAATACTGTTTCAATGTTTTAAAGTGTATGTCCACTAGTCCGTTTTCACAATCCACATATGGAAACCCAGTTGCAAAAAACAAACCACAATTTTTGTGATGTCACAAACATACGTACATATATCTTTTTGTTCAGTTTAGCCCCTCTCATTCATGCTGAAGTTCCTAGGAACATTTTAGTCCTGAGCTGTAATTCAAGGCAGCCAATCAGAAAAGAGATCATTCTTATATATCTTGAAGCTCCAATAAAAAACCAGCCTGTTTCATTCAAAGGGATACAATTAGGTTAGAATGTGGTCAGGCAGGAATGAATTACAATGAATAATGAATTACAGTTTAGTACAAACCCACACAAATGTAATGGAAAAATAAATAGAAGGAAAATGCAGAAAACAGGCCCTTTAAAACCACACTGGCGAATCACTGTCTTTAATGATTCAAGAGTTTTACTTTGGTTGAATTACATGAATACTTCATCAAAACAACCAGTATTACTCACTTAGAGCTACAATAACTCTGGCTCTGTGTGACATAGGAAACCCAAACCAAGATCAGAGTGACGTCTGAAACCTCGAGCATCAACACAAACCGGGAGAACTCCATATTACAGAGCTGTTTGGCTATATGATGACAATTTACCATTTGTTGTGCCTCCAGCACGGATCTGTGCCGCTTGTATTCTAAGGTTTAAATGAATAAACAAACACACAACCTAATTTATAGGAACTGATGTGGGACTACGTTTTTCGGTGTAGAACAATATTTTTGTTTGGAAATTAGGAGAAATATTGTCAGCAGTTCTTAAAATCTAAACTTGTTTAAAAATCAGTTCAATATTTGTAGTTATAAAAGATAAAACCTGAGATACTGAATATTTTTACAGTGGTCTCTTATTTTTTATTACACATATATATACACTTTTATATATATCATCATTCATCATCACGATACAAAAAAATTGCCATTGTGTATCCTGGGTATCTCCTCCAACACTCTCCTCGATTCCTCCGAGCAGATTCAAAAAGTTAATGTGTTTTTTTAAAAAATGGCAAACTTTGGCCACATTTTAGGGGCTGGAAGATGCTGGAAGACTAAAGGAGGCATCAGTTTGTTTTGTGACCCAGACAGTATCTCCTATAACCACTTAAAGGTTAATGAGGTAAACATTTCATAACCAGTGATTTGATTCCTTTTGGTTGTCCTACAAAAAACGATTTACTCTCTCACTGACACTCCAACTTCAACCTGAATTCAGAGGGACTCTCTCACCTTGCACTTGTCAATGTGTGCTCAGTGTCCTTTATGTGTTCATTCATAAGATGACTACCTGACCTGCTGTCTGGGTTTATCACAGAACAAAGCTGCTGACATTTAAAACGTTTCTTATCACCACATTCGAACTGGATCACACCAAAGGATAATACACAAATAGCACAATTTATAATAGAGAGATTTATAATAGTGATGAATACATATTGAGCTAAACCTAACTTCTTCAGTCAGGTTCAGACAACATGCTCTTAAAATGGATCCTTTTAAAGAACTGATAATTCCACATGTCTGTCCTTTGCTCTTCTAGGTCAGAGAAGGGCAAGGTTCCTCAAGATGTTCAAAATGTTCCTAAGACGGTAACCTGACCTGAGTTTATCACAGTAAAAATCTGATAGCTGAGATGCTCCTGATGTCATTAGAGGAACATTCACCACAGATCACGTTCAACAGACACAGAGTTCCGAAAAGAAGGCACTTATGCAGACACTTATCATTCTGGAAGCATCATGACTGCTTTCTCCTCAAAGTGGCTGTAAAAGAAAGATGCACTACATGGACAAAAGTATTGGCAGGGTATCTGCACATTTTTAATGCGCAAATTCAGTGACTTTTAAGACCTTTTCAAGAACACTAAGAAGAAAAATGAAGACCATCACGGCGGCAAAAAACACAATAGCCTAGAATTGAGTTGATTTCAACAAGGCAAACTGTATTTATTGGAGCAACAGATCTAACGTACTTCTCTCCCTCCAACCATCTCTCATTGAATTTGCAATTAACCGTTAAGAGAAACCAGTCTCCCTGCAATGCGCCAGCTACGCACATGCAACACTATTTCTTCTCTTTTTATATGCACGCATGCATTTAGACCTATGGGGCACACACTGTCCCCTGTTTTATAGACAATGACATGCACTGGAAAAAAATAAAAAAGAGAAATAAAATAGGCTAACCAGGAACAAAGATCGTTGCTTCATTTAGCCTAGAATTAATTTAATGCCACTCCTTTTAAAACTCCAGGCATTTTAATACTTTCCAAGGCCTTAAAAAACGTACACATCGACTTTAATAAGTAGATGTGTCACGAACGTGGGGGCTAGTCCCCCACGCTCGGGAGCCTTCTTGGGAATCACAGGCTGGACACCAAGACATCCTTTTGCTGCACTT
>JBBPCW010247865.1:0-12817 GCA_037974425.1 Phenacogrammus interruptus
AGATGACAGCGAGGCTTACTGTGCGGTTTGCTGTAAACGTTTTAAGTTGGGTACAATGGGGATCAAAGCGCTGGAGTATCATATGCAGCCGGCCAACATCAGCCTCAAATCAATGACTTTTGCACCGCAGGCAAATCTGCTCTACAGATTGAATGAGTACAAATTCCCACGGAAAGCGAAAGCTCTTATAGTTCCAAAGGGTTCAAGTCTATCAATGTCATTAAAGTCTCTCCCAATACTTTTGTCCGTGCAGTGTAACTATAGGAAGGGCCTGTGCTACCTGCATTTAATGATTTTTATGTCCATCTTTACACAGGACTTTAAGCCACACATCTTCATTGTTGCTGAGGAGGCATATAGGAATGTGCAGAGTCAGGTGGAGCCTGTGAACCAGTCGCTAGTGGTCTCCGGAGAGAGCGGAGCTGGGAAGGTTGGTTGAGATACCCAAGTGATTTAAATTACATTTTTTTTTATAAAAAAGGAACACAAATTGAATTAACATTAAGTAACATTTTAAGATATATCATGGACTATATATAGACCATTTAAAGATGAAATGTGAGTTAGTTTGTGTCCACTGTAAAAACATATTTTGTAAGGCAGTCTTTTAGCTCCTTGTTGCTATGATTAATTAACTTAAGTGTTTTTTCCAGACATGGACGTCGCGCTGCCTGATGAAATACTATGCCACTGTGGCTGCCTCCTCCCAGAAGTGCCAGGACACAGTGGAGAGAATTGAAAGACGAGTGCTGGACTCCAACCCTATAATGGAGGCCTTTGGTAAGAGAGAAGCAGGGAATGAGAGAAAGTAAGACAAAAGAAAATTCAGGTTGGGCCTGATCAGTGTGAAAATACAGTGGTCAACACCAATACTCTATATAAGGGGTTAAAATTCTGATATTGTCTGACATAATTTTATAGTTTAGTAGTTCATTGACTGGTCTGATGTTACAGTGTGATCAGGTTGTTGCTGAAAGTTTAGGTTTGGTCAGTTTTACAGTTTTTCCTAACCACTAGGTCAGCTGGTGATCTAGTGGTTATGGAGTAGTAAATACATATTTAAATGGTGGTGGAGTTGTGACAGTAGTAGTAGTTACTGCTTCATGTGTTCATTGCTGTTTGTGACTCTTGCAGAATGATTCATTAACTTGTGGGATAGCAGCATTTGAGCCATGGCAAACACATTGTTGCTGTAACATTAGACATTGTAACATTAGGCTTTCATAATTTCAGCAATCACATGCTTCGCTTGTACAAAGTAATTTGATTCTTTCATCAAATCTCTTAAAATATTGAACACTCATGGTGCAAGAAAAAAATACAGGTAATTGTGCAGCAATAATGTTATTTAGGACAGTGGAATGGGCTAGAAGTATAATCAGAAAGTGTTACACAAACTAATCTGAGGATGTTACGCAGATTAACACTTCGGATTGTTAATGACCTGTGATGACCTCATTACTTGTTTTGGTCAGACTGTCACATACCTTTTGATTTTAGATTTTAATACATTGATTTTTTTTTATTCTTGATTATTTTCCAATGAAAATCTTACATTTATAATAGATATTAATAAATAAAATATTAAATATAAATGAATTAATGTATTCTATTGTAAATCATATTTAAAAACAAACAAATGTCAGTTGTTTTCTGGTGAAACTGCGTTAATGTCAAATTCCAGACAGCATGTGCATTAGGCCGAAAATACAAAACGTAGTGTAGTGCAATTTGACCTAATGTGTGTACAAACTGAAATAAGTGCTGGAGATAAGGGAGACAGATTTAAATAAATACATAATGAATGCTAAATGAAAGAAATATGTTTCTTTTCAGTGACTTAGAAGTTAAATGTCTTTTTCTTGATCATCTCCTGATCGTCATATGTGTTCTTAAAGCTCTGATGTCTGTGTTTGGTTTTTCCTTCCTCTCCGTCATCACAGGCAATGCTTGCACCTTGCGCAACAACAACAGCAGTCGCTTTGGAAAGTACATTCAGCTCCAGCTTAACAGGTCATTCCCGTTACACCTCTGGCTTTGTTTTACAGTGTTCTGCTCTGACACCTGATTAAAGATAAAACAGGCAAATTTAATCTACAATGGCTGATGTGGTGATTTATGTCCTGCAGTTCTCAGCTACTGTTAGGGGCTTCAGTGCAGACGTATCTACTGGAGAAGACCAGAGTGGCTTTTCAGGCTCCCAAAGAGAGGAACTTCCATATATTTTACCAGGTGAATACACAGCCCATGTTTATATAGTAGTTTGAAGTATGACATACTATACTCTTTTAAAAAAGTTCTGTTTGCTGTTTTATGTTCATTCGTGTACGGTTGTTTTTGTGCAATGCATATGCTGTGGTGGCCTCTATATGTTTGTGATTTTAGTTATATTTATACATAATGATTTATTTATCTATATATTTAACAAGAAATTGATTCAAATACTTTGCCTGATACCTGAGATCTTGTTTTGGAAGTTTTTTTCAGACACTATTGTACCGTCATCAATATTATCTAAAATCTTGTGTAGGCTCTCTGGTCATTTTGGATATTATATTAAAAGGCTTTTTTTTTTCATTGGAGGCATCAAAAACCAGCATTGCAAAGAAATCTGTCAGTATTAATAAAGTTTTGAAAAATAATTTCCACTTTATGGCGATTCTTAATCTTTTAAAAAAGTCCCTTTGTCACGCAAAAATGTGTCCACGTCTATTATAAGTACTTGAACCTTTTTCGGTACTAGCTACTAAGAATCCTTTTGTCTGTTCCATTTGGTTATTTGACATAAACCGCTTATTGGCTATGAAATTGTCTGTTGTTCAGATGATGAAAGGAGCCACAGAAAAACAGAGGGAAGAGTGGGAGATGCCATTTGATCAAAAGTTTGCTTGGTTGCCAAATGCAGAAAAAACTTTAGAAGGTTTGCAACTTATCTTTATTAATATTTCTATTAAGTTTTAGAATGTTATGATGAGTGAGTGAAATACTGTTCCCTTTTATTTAATATCTCTGAAGAGGATTGTCTCCAAGAGACAGTGGAAGCCATGATAAACCTTGGCATTGATGCAGACAAACGGAGACAAATTTTCAGGGTAAGAAGATGATCATTTTAAAACAGAACAGAATCTTTATTGTTTTAGAATGCCAGGAATCAATCGCTCACTTTCTGCCTTTTCTTGATTTATAGATCTTAGCAGGTATTCTACAGCTGGGGAACGTGAACTTTAGTCTTGCCTCTGAGTCTCAGCCCTGTGACCTCGATGAGCAGTCCAAAGGTAGCTAAAAGAAAGATTGTTTTATGCTTTATCAGTGTTTTCTTGCAGCTGGGTTAGTGGTCTCTCAAAAGAAAAGTGAAACACTTCAATGTGTATTAGAGCTAATTTTCTATACTATATATAATTCAGAATCCTTTTCGGCAGTCAATTGATATCATTTTTCTACTTACCCAAAATGTAGATGATCAGTGAGCTGTATGGAGTCTATTTAAACACACCATGTCATAAAGAAAATCTTTTTTTCCCTTTTGCTTTAGTTAACACTGGAGCTACAAGACTGATGTTGCTAACAAACAACTTTTTCTGTAGATGTCTTCCTAAAACATCCCTTAACCCATTTAAATATTATTCAGCTCTTTGTTAAGGTGCCAAAAACTTGTGGATGTGGTTAACATGTAGATCTGAACACTTTGGGCAACCATTTTAGACAACAATAGGATCTATTTTCAGAAAGTGTCGATCTCGAATCAGTTTTTGCAATAATGGCCATAAAACATGCAAAAGAATATGATCCAAGATCAGTGCTCCCTATGACTGCTTTGACAATACAAGCCCGGGTGTGTTTAAGTCACATGGTTTACTCTTGTGTTCTTCATTCCTCTGTGTGTTGTGTTTATGTTTTTGCGGGTAGGTTTTCTAAATAAAACTGCAGCCTTGCTGCAGGTGCCCACCGAAGAGTTGCAGAACTGTATGACTGTGCGGACTCTGCGGGCAGGCAAACAGAACGTCCTGCTCAAGCCCTGCTCTCAGAGCGAGTGCGCCGTCCGCAGAGACTGCCTCGCCAAAGTCATCTATGCTCAGTAAGCCTCCCTATGGAAATCCACCACATTAACACACAGCTGAAAACTAGAGATAAACACAGAGCCATCTGAGGCTGTGCGGTTAAGGAAATTATGAGCTATTTCATATAGTAAATGTATATTTGCATTTCTCAACTCTGTGGATTAACCCTACAAGACTGAAGCATGGAATCCGGTCATTTGTGAATTTGAGAACCAAAGTCTTGTGTTTTTCTGCGACAGGCTTTTTGAATGGTTGGTTGCCTTCATCAACAACAGCATGTGTGCCGACAACTCCAAGTGGTCCAACTTCATTGGTATATAGCCTACTCTCCTTCCACCATCTGCTTTTCCAGCCTGTGTCTGATGGAACTGCTTATGACTGGATGCTCCGTTTTGTCTAATCTAATCCTGGGTTGACACCGTTTACAGGTCTTTTGGATGTGTACGGCTTTGAATGCTTCCTGCTGAATAACCTGGAGCAGCTGTGCATAAACTATGCCAACGAAAAGCTACAGCAGCACTTTGTGGCTCATTACCTGAAGGCCCAGCAGGAGGAGTATGTGGCTGAAGGCCTTGGATGGTCCTTCATTCGCTATCAAGACAACCAAAGCTGCCTAGATCTAATTGAGGGCAGTCCTACTGGCATCTTCTCCCTGCTTAATGAGGTCATTAGTCTTTCCAGTACCTTTTTGCATAGAACAGGAGTGGACAATATAGCAAACATTTAATAAAATGTACTATAATATCACAATCTTTGAAGACTTTTTTATTATACTTTATAGACCGATAACTCTAACACACCAGCCAAATAGTAGTGCCACTTTTAAAATATAAATGTTGGACTAGACTAAACACTATAATGAGAGTCACCCAGGTTGTTGTTCATTAAAATTGCTGATGAAAAATACATTATATGTATAAATGTATATTTTATAATAATTCTTCTTCCTTCCCTCCCCCAGGAGTGCCGTTTGAACAGGGCATCCGATGCTGTACAGTTCCGAGTGCGGTTGGAAAAGGAGCTATCTGGCAACACCAGAATGAGCTGGGATAAATTCAGCAAGCAGCCACACTTTATTGTGTCTCACTATGCAGGAAAAGTCAACTACCAGATTGAGGGCATGATGGAGAAAAATAAGGTACATTTGTGTGTATTAGATGCATTACATAAGGTTCTTTGCTTTTATTGAAAAACCAGAGCATGCATCTTCTTGTGGGGTAAAATTACAGTGCTTTTGTGATGTTGGAGGTTTAGAAGGCCGAAGGGTTCTTCTTTTTTCCACCCACTGATTCCACTAATGGCATTCATACTCTAAGGGCATAAATGCATGCATTGTCTAAATGCACTTTAAAAAGCACATAATGCAGCATCATACAGTAGCACATGAACATCACATTTATAAAGAACACTTTTGTGATTGGAGAGAGTGAGACAGGCTGTATGTGTATGTCATTTTGGTGTTATTGTCCACTTAATGTGGAAGTGTGTCTGTGCTGGTTTATAGGATCCAGTTCCTCCTGAACTCCTCAGCTTGCTGCAGAAATCAGAGGATCCTCTCCTGCAGGGTCTGTTTGCAGACTCAGATACCGAGGGAAAAGGCTCCCGGCCCCACAGCAAAGTTGTGACGGTGGTCTCCAAATTCAAGGTAAACCTGGAAATGAATACAGATGAGACATTTTTTTGACAATGTTGTCATCGTTTTTGACTCTGTACCACATTAAACAGTGCAGCTACAGCTTATCTTTTTAATCTGTTTAGCCACTTTTGCCTTGGTTTCAAAAATCACAGATCACTGCTAATTGGCATCATGTCTAAAATGACTAATAGAGATTATGAATTAGTTCATCCTGAGTCTTTTTTTTCCATGTTATAGTTCCATTGCTTTCCACAAACTCTTTAAAGAGTTGTGTATTGCTGCATGTCAAATTGTGTGGTTAAAAAAAAAAAAAACCCAAAAAATGTAAACTTAGTCAAAGTAAATGACCATTTGTTTAAAATATGCTGTGCAGAACTCATTGGAAAGTTTGATGAAGATTTTGCACAGCACCACACCGCACTACACTCGCTGTATCAAACCCAACCCTGACTGCCGGCCACTCACCTTTCAGAAGGAAGAGGTAAATGCCCCAAGTGTTTAAACTCAATTTTCTATGACGTTTGTGGCTTGGATAGATTCCTAAAGTAGTGTATTTTTTACAAGTGTACTTCTGTGTCAGTGCAGTTGAACTTTTTGGGAGCTCTTGTAGGAATTTGTTCTGGTTATTTTTAGCTGTTTAGGAGATTTTTGTGTTCGCAGGTGATCACACAGCTGGAGGCCTGTGGTATAGTGGAGACCATTCACATCAGTGCAGCAGGTTTTCCCATCAGGTAATGTGCCAGATAAGCCAACTGCACAAGAGCAGCAGTTCTAAAGAAATATTCACCCTAAGTAATTAGACAGATTAATAGATTATAAAATTAAAATTTTTTGCTACACTTTCCATATGGTTTTAACCTGTTGGGAGGGTTCTAGTAGATGCAACCAGTGTAGTTGTGCAAACATGATGGGCAGTGATAGAACAATGATAGAATTATCATTCAGATTGTGGTCCTATTCTGTTGATGGACAGCATTATAAATTGTAAATTGGGGTACAGCCAGCATTTGTGAAACTAGTGCACCTATATAGTAGATAAAAGGGCTAATCACACTGTAAGCACCTTAAAAAAACTACCATATACATATACACATAAACACACTTGATTAACTTGTGCAGGATTCCCTATGCCGGTTTCCTCCAGCGATATGGGCTGATAACCAACACCAGGCTCCCCACTCAGATAAATAACAAGGACGGTAAGAGGACGTTTCACCTGTTAAAAATATGCTTCAGACTGCCCCCTCTTCTTAGCAAACCCCTCTTTAATTCTTTCACTCTCTCTTTGTCTCTCTCTTGATTTGCAGTTCTCTTCTCTTGTTTCCCATTTTCCCCACTCTTCTCATAATTTAAATCAGTTCGGTAAATTGCGTGTTGGCTGTTAGCTACCTGAGGTAAATAATCGCATGCCTTTTGAAAATGTGCATGTTCTGCTGGTAGGCTTTATCACTAATCACTCACACTTTTCTCTTGTGTTGTTCAGACTACATCAGAGAAAAAACTGAGGTCTGCTGTTATTGCTCTTAGGCCTGTCTTGGAATTTTAGCTGTTGACCAATTTCCATATAAATATTTGCATAACAAAAAGAATGGGCTTGGCCTTATGTTGGTCTTATGTAGGAAAATAAATGAGAAGTCCACAGTTCATTGTGGGCTCTGCTTTGATGCCTCTGGCTTTTTCCCCTTCTGTATAGGACCTGAAATTGGAGAAGAGGCCAGTCTTGGACCTGCTGTGCAGGGCATTCTGAATGCAGCCTTTAAGACTTCTGACCCCTCCAACATTCCCAACAATAACAATCTCATGGTGCACTGTGGGAAGACCAAAGTTTTTCTGACACATGCCATGGTAATGTACTGCAAGTTATGCTACCCTAGATTAAGTAACTATATATTATATATACAAGATTGCTGTAAGAATATGTTGCAGTTATTTAACATTTTTCTAGACATGATGTTTTAAACAACTTTATATTGGTTTCCAAGTAAAAATGTCTGGAAATAGGTCTCTGTAATGTACGATTATTGTATTCCACAATTAAAATGACTTTAAGAAGAAAAAAAAAATGAATGATGAGAGGAAAGGTGAGAAGAAAGATGCTGTGTTCATTCATTTTGTAGAGGATACTATATATAACTGAACAAGTGAGCTTCTAGTTCTTGTTCAAACAGTTTGGTTATTTCACTAGTCAGCTGATGGTTAAAATGCTATTATTCTGCTATAAAATGCCAAAATGTATGTGTGTGTGTGTGTGTGTGTGTGTTGTAGCTGGAGCTGTTGGAGGAGCACAGGGACAGAGTGCGTTCTCACATGGCCTTCTGTATTCAGTGCTGTTGGCGCAGGTATCAGCGGCACCAGCGAGCTGTCAAAACACGTTCTGCCACTCGCATACAAGCAGGTGCAGTATTTTTACATACAGCCGGCTCTATTCAGAGTATTTAAGCAGTTTACAGTTTAACAGTTTAACCATTACAATTACAATTTACAGTTTAACCATTACCATAAAATGTAGGCAATCAGTGAAAACAACACATTTTAAGAGACTAATTTGCACTGAAGCCCCTAAGCAGTTTACGGTTATCCACGTTAATGCGTACCAGTACATTTGTATGCAAAGGTATGAACACCCCTGGTCAATTTACAATTGAAAATAAGTTGATATCTTGATGATATATTACATTCAGCAAATAAACAGCAACCAGATGTGCTTATTTTCACCTAGAAACAAAACATGTCCTAACCATTCAAACCTTTCTCTATGACTATTTCATTAAGCAGTGATTCTCAAACCAGTCCTCAGGGATCCCAGACAGTCCCATTTTCTACCATACCTGTATGTCGCAAATGTCACTGTTTTGCCTCTGTCTTCTGGTGTTTGTCATTAAACTCAGGCAAGGTGGGTTGTTATTTCCGGCAAGCATGTATACTTCACATATTAAAGAAATTAACGAGCTGAGTCCTTTATATCGTACCATATTTGAATATTTGGATTTTAAATCAAGTGACACTGAATTTCTAGAGGTCCTGAGACAAAGTTCAGTAAGAGAAGGGCAGAGAGAATAGCTTCTCTAATAGAGCCTGTAGTTAAAGACACCAGCTGTGTGTGTCTGGACTTCATTCACTTGACTTTACACTGACCTCACATGTCCTCATCACCAGAAAGCAGAGCAGACACCTCACTCCAGCCAGACACCTGAATACAGGGATCAGTCAATGATTCCCCTCATTGGCAGTCACTTCCAGGCTGTAGATTAAACTGTGACGTTCTACAATCAGGTCACACTAATTCGCCTTAGTGCATGTTATGTAATAATTATAAGGCACCTTATTTAAAGGTTAGGATTCTCTGTCATATTGCCTATATTACCATGAAATATTTACTATATTTATCCTCTGTTGTGTGCATTTCTTCAGGATGCCTTGGGTTATAGGCTAAACACCATATTGTGAAGGAATTAGCTTGAGATTTTATGTACTTGTCCTCCTTCGGGTCATGATACAGCATGAGTGTGGTGACACCGTCTGGCTTTCCGATTTGTTGTTAAAGAGACTTATTGATTGTGTGTCCACATTGGTGAACCTAATGTGCTTATGCATTTATCTCTTCACACAGTGGTGCGGGCCTGGTTGACTAGAAGAGAGGTAAGGAGGTGGCACAAAGCTGCGCTGGTCATCCAGACTAAGTGGAGGTCATGGAGGGTGAGTGCTTCAGACTGTTAAAGTCTCCTACTGATCTTCATTTCGGTTTTGTTATTCTTTTGTAACTCAATTGCTTCCGTTATCTGTCAACCTTTCTCTTCAGGCTCAGATGGATGCTCTAGCTGAGGCGGAGCTGGATGATGCTGAGGACCTCCAGGAGGAAGAGTCCTGTTCTCTGCCCCCAGTGGACCCTGTGCTGAAGGAGCGAGGCTCTGTGCAACTGTCCAGCATCCCAGAGCCTGTGTCAGTGCGCAGCTGGCCACTGGGTCTGGCCTTGGCCTCTACCCCCAACATCACAGTGGCCTTTACAGCCACTGGATTCCAGAAGGTCATGTCACTGATGGCCACCCTGAAGATGCCCTTTAGACATGGAGAATACAAAGTTGAGACCAACCAGTTCGACCAGGGTGTGGCTTCCATTAGGGCACAACCACGGGTAAGACCTTAAAATACCCCAAGTATACAGTTCAGTTTCTCAGTTCAGTTTATCTTTTAAAGGTGCAAGTATTCAACTGAACTGTTTTACCTTAGTTTTTTTCCCCTGGCAGTATGTCTCCTAATTTTCAAATAAACACATTGCTCTTTAAAGCATCATTTTAAAGGAAATGACAAAACAGCAAAATAAGAGAAATTATGCAGTGTTTACAGAACTTAAATAGTTAAAAGAAAACAAATCTATTGTTTACAAAATGGCAATAATTACCTTTGACATACTTCTAGTTGTGTTTTGCCATCCGACTGATCACATTGCAAGATGAGAGTGGTGATTATAGCAGTGTTTCTTTTATGCTTTTCCTCATTAAAGAAGATTTGATTCGGGCGATCAATAATCAGTACCTCATAAAGCAGAATGAGGTGCTTGTATAGAAATTTATCAGACACTGGCATGGAATGATTGTCATATTCATAGAGATGCTGTTTCAAAAATAAATTGCAATACATTTACAGTGCTGTATTTTTTTCATTTTTATGGAGACTATGGAGATTCAGCTTGGTCTTGGATTCATTTATTAGAGGTTCAGCAGTGCAATGATGTATTGAGTCT
Source organism: Phenacogrammus interruptus (assembly GCA_037974425.1). Taxonomy (NCBI): domain Eukaryota; kingdom Metazoa; phylum Chordata; class Actinopteri; order Characiformes; family Alestidae; genus Phenacogrammus; species Phenacogrammus interruptus. Next base: position 10,436 of record JBBPCW010247865.1, read on the forward strand.
CACTGTGCGGTGGTTTTCTCTACAGGGTTCTGTGAAACTCCATATGAGACGGTCTCCCCTCCGCTACGCCGACACACATCCAGGACATGAAACAGATGGAGTAACAGGCCTCAACCAGATCCTGCTGGAGAAAACCTAATCTTGTTCTTACTAATCTAAACATCTTCCAAAGGACAAGACAGAATGCAAGATAAATCATGGGAAATGATTAATGAAGCTGCCTTATTTGAAATGCATTTAACAGTATATAACCTGTCAGGTATTACTTAAGTGCCTTTTGTTATATATATTTATTCAGAGATGTATACTTCCTGAATCAGGCTTAAGTTTTGTACCTGCGTTATCCATGTTTTTTATGATGTCAGCTTAATCACTCAAAATTGCTAAATAGAACACTAAGATGCATTTGATTAGATTTTTATTCAGAGTTATAGCTTTAAAGATCATACTTGATAAGCTGGACTGAGAGGTAACCCTCTCAGTCCAGCTTATCAAATCCAGTGATTCTGCAAAAAAATCTGCATAATTAAGTCGTAAACAGTGTCATTGAGTGGTTGGTCATGCAATGCTGTTCTAAAGAAGCTTTGCTCTAAACTCAAGAGGCTATGAGCCTTTTAATAACACCAACAGCTCAACAGCTCAATCATTTTCCAATAGTTTTAGGTAAAAATACTTTTGTGTCTATACATTAATTTCTCAAATCACTCTGTTTACATTTCATTATGCAGTAATTTTGACAAATCTATGGAATTCTCCTTTAATCTGCAAAGCTTGGTTTAAACCTAATTGTCTGATTTTGTAAAAAGTGAGGAGTGACAGATTGCCAGGTATCAATACTGGAACTTAGATAAGGGAGAACATGGCTTTGACTGGAACGTATCTGCACTGTTTGGTACTTTGTACTCATTTTGTACTTTTAGGCTCATTGCAGTTTGATGCTGTGAACCGCTGTTTTCATGGGAGATGTAGTATTTATCTTGCAGCCTTCACAGCTCTTGCCAAAATAGACAGAAATATTCAAATTGTTTTTCCATTTTCACTTCAGTTTGATTTGCTGCTTTTCTTTTATTTAGAATTGGAATCACATCCAAGGTCCACTACACTTATTTATATCTAATAGTTATCTAAACCACTGTTTTAAGTACTGTTTGAGTCATCTTATGCTGCTGCCGCCATGGCATTGGGAACTTGCTTGTGGCTAAGTTTGAGTGCTTGATGTATTACAATGTGCTACACTACGTATCATTGACACTATTTTAAGGTTTATCTTTAGACATTCCCATGAAATCTATTACATTAAACCATGCTCAGGGCATTCAGGTAGCAGAGACTAAATACAAGGCATTATAAGATCATTCTGCCTAAACACAACAAATCTAATAATAGCATTTGCTGTAATAAAAAATAAACATTTGGTAAGGACTGTATTGTCTTTTTTGGGAACACATTCACTAATACATTATATACACTAAATATGCAAGGTCACGTTGAATTATGAAGTAATTTGACACTCCATCCTCCATCTACACCTTTAGAAATCTACATCTCTACGCAAAAGATGAAATACTCCCATCAACATACATGCACAGTTGACACGGTTAACACGCCACCCACAGGAAATTAACAAATATTTTTTCCCATGTTAAAGTAAAATTTCTATTCACTCTTCAATTTATCACCTACAATACCTGTCAAATTTATTGTATCTCATTTCTTCATAGAAAAAGGCACGTTTTATTTGGTCATTTTCAAAGGACAAATCACAGCTACAAATGAAATTCTAAAATGACTATAATAAATTCACAATTGCAAATGAAGTCTTATCAAACCAAGTGTCAAAGTGTATTCCATGCTTTTTGGGGTGCCAAACATGATAAGACATGACTTAGAGCAGTCTATATTATATCTCCACACACACACACACACACACACACACGATTCCATTGTGCTCTGCCTTTCAAGCAGTCATTTGGTTCAAGTTCTTGTTCAGGATGCTTCTTCATTCTCTGGTTTGATAATTTTCAAGCACTGGTCAGCAAACTCCACAAACAGTGGCTCCTGCATGGCGTTTTTCATTGCCTTTGCTTTGTCCTCAGCAGAATCCACCGCCATCATCAGCTGCTGGAGGTGAGGGTTCTTCAACAGACTCTTAAGGTCCTCAGAATCACCTGCATTAATGACAAATACTCTATAATAAGATAAACCTTTATCAGTCTCATAATGACTATGATAACAGCATTGAGGGTTTAAGAGCAAATAATATACACTATATGAAGCTGGCTTCATACATGTTTTACAAAATAAATGGGCCTCGGCCTTCCAAGAAGAGAGTAACCTTTTCTAGGTCTAGGTTTTTGAATGCAATGTCATTAAAGCCCTCAT
>JBBPCW010247865.1:12917-24820 GCA_037974425.1 Phenacogrammus interruptus
TGGGCCTCGGCCTTCCAAGAAGAGAGTAACCTTTTCTAGGTCTAGGTTTTTGAATGCAATGTCATTAAAGCCCTCATTGATGTAATGGTCCCTATACTTTTGTCCATACAGTGTACATGTCCTAAAAACTACAATGTGATGGGAAACAAAAACAGCACTTTCACCAAAAGTGATTAAGCCAATTTCACACAGAATTGCATGTAATCACAGATATTCACTTAAAAAAAATCCTTAAGAATGTTTTGTTCAAATCACACGCAGATCACTGCTCCCAAAGGGTGTTTAGACATACTGCAGTATGCTTCATGTTCCTATTTAGGGCCATCATAGTTACATGATTAAATGAAAATAGGGAGTAAATCACAATTGTACCCATTAGCATTGCCTAGTCACACTTTGCATGATAATGCATATTTTAAATTCCCATACCAGCCTCTTACATTAAGTAACAGGAACATGTACAGTCTTATGCACAAGTTTGGCCATCCCTTGATAAATCTGGTAACTTTGTAATTGGAAAAATGTTAACAGTCTCTCTAGGAAATGGAAAAAAGCACAATATCTTCGCAAACATTGACGCAGTTACTTTTTATGCCATAAATTAAACAAAAACAAAAAGATTATGGCACTCTGCAAAAGTTGGGCAACCTGCGAATTCCAATGTCTCAATGTCTCAATGTCTCAGGTTTCAGACCTTAATCGGTTCGTTAGATCTGATGCATGGCAACAGCAGTCATTAGTAAATGTCAAATTCAAAGCTTTACAAATACTCTGATTCTTCAAACCTTGTGCACACACTTGTGAACACTCAACAGGACTCTGACAATGAAAGTTATTGATGCCCACAATGCAGGAGAAGTCTACAAGGAGATAGCAAAGCGTGGTCAGCTTGCAGTTTCCACAGTGAGAAATGTAATTAAGACATGGCAGAAGTGGTAATGCACCGTTCCACTGTGCAGCAATGCTTGCCCAGACAAGACCTTCAGGGAGTAGTCAGCAGAAGAAAACCTTACCTATATCCCCATCATAAAACCCAAAGTCAGAAGTATGCAATAGAACATCAACAGAAACATGATGTCTTTTGGAAACAAGTGCTGTGGACTGATGAAGTTAAAATAGATCTCTTTGGCCACAATGTTTGGAGAAAAAAAGGAGCTACATTTTGTGAAAAGAACACCTTGCCAACTATTAAGCACAGGGGTGGGGTTGTCTTGAAGTCAGTGGCACAGGAAACATAGCACAGGTGGAGGGAAGAATGGATTCCACTAAATACCAGCAAATTCTGGAAGCAAGTATCATACCATCTGTAAAAAAAAAGCTGAAGCTGAAAAGAGGATGACTTCTATTACAGGAAAATGATCCTAAACATACCTCAAAATCCACCATGGACAATCTCAAGAGACGCTTAAGGTTAAGGTTTAGGAATGGCCATCACAGTCTCCTGATTTAAACATCACTGAAAGTTTGTGGGTAGATTTTAAAAGAGCAAGAGCTAGAAGCCTTTTGCAAGGAAGAATCGGAAGTAAAAGAACTGAAAGACTGGCTATACAAAAATGTTTGCAGGATGTGATATCTGCCAAGGTGAGGTTTTACTGAATACTGATTATGTAGGGTGACCAAACTTTTGCAGGGTGCCAAAATAATGTTTTTATTTTAATTTTTTTTTATATCTTTGTTCAGTTTGTCACATAAATAGTAACTATGCATCAATGTTTGCTGAAAATATTGGGCATTTTTTCCTAGAGAGATCAATTACTAATAACTCATTACTAATATTACCAATTGTGAAAGCCCTAGTGCACTTTGCTTCATTCCCTTCAATACTCATGTTCTGATTCTGAGCCTTTTTTTCCTGATTCTGAGCTCACTGTGTATACTGGCCGCCTATGGTGTTTAATGAATGCATACAACTGAGTCACCTAATTGCCGAAGTCTCTGTAGGGGAACTTTGTCGGACTGGCTGTCTTCATCCAGGAGATCGTCAACAGTCCAGGGCTGCTCAGCTGAAAAGACAACAAAACTTGCTGAAGTGACCACCACACATGCAGTTGTCCTGTATACTTCTACCCTTTTGCTGTTATTATTTGTCTACCTCAATCTTTGCACTTAACAACACACTTGATTTCTAGAACACATTGTTATAATACTGTATTCACTCACACTAGTGCTGTTACCGCTCCTGTTGACTGTGCTGTATGACTCTTCCAGTAAATTATTTCACAGTATTCACAGTGTGTGCTGCGGTACAGCGGGTTCACATATGGGGGCCACTTTACTTTTTTATTTATTTGTACTCTCTCTTTGCTGTCCTTTAAATGGTGCTAAATCACTTAATTACTGCAATATCTTATGTGCAATATTACTAATGATATTCATATTGTGGTTGTTTTTTCCTACATATTTTTGTTTAGATTTCATTTAGTCTTATATTAGACTTATTTTATCTTACATTTTTATTTTACAGTATTTGGTGTCTGTGTATTGTGGCAGTCACCACATAAGCAATTTCCTCTGGGACAAATAAAGGTTTCTGTTTCTGATTCTTTAGTCCTATCCTGCTCACATTTGTGTTGTCCTGTATAGTCTTGTGCTGTTTCTGTTGCTCTATTTTCCTGGAGGAGCACTGTTTCGTTTCACTGCATACTGTGTATACATTGACTCGACTTTAAATATAGCGTATGATACACAAGCTCACCACTGCTCTGACGGATATCAGGAATTGGAGGAAGGACAGGGGCTGCTGTGTCTTTCACAGGTTGGCATGAATCTACACAAACAAGAGTAACATTTGTAGTTACATTGCAATTTATCTGGCCAAAAATCTAGCAAAATTAACAAATTAAATAGAAAACAACTTACCATCATTTTTGTGTTTCTTGAAGCAACCCAAAGAACAACTAAAACCAAAGAGAACATAAATTATTTTATTTGCAATTAGAGAAAAGTGGACAGCACATATCAATATTATCCAGCGACTGGCTAAAAGAATACACTAGGAAACACTAGTTGTCAAGCGGACTATATAACTGAAATCTGTATAAAATCTATTCAAAATTAAATAAGTACTGAAGGACCTAAGGTACTGTCCCCACACTCCTTGTGGGCAGAGTGGCTGGCTGCGCACTGCTTCACTTGGTGAATGGGTTAAATAAAATAAGATAGTACACAATAAGTTTACATCCGTAAATCTTAAATAATGTAATCTGATACTGATGATTACTGTAATCTGATGATTTGGAAATCATAACACTAAACGTCATCATTCCTGCCCAGCAGATGGTACTTACTATCTGACTTTGCAGGTGGGACATCTGTATTTGGGAATCTGTTCAGTGCAAACTCCACAACGCTGCATGGCTGCTAGAGGGAATGTCGTTCCTAAACGGAGAAGAAAGTCTCAGAATATGCAACACCTCAGTGCTCATAACCAAATTAAAGACAGCTTCTTATTTACCATTCTACCTTAAATTGTGCTGAATGTCATAGCACCATTTATGATGGACCATTAATAAGTAACTCCAATGAGTATCTGGTAAAAGGGTAAGTTGACCAATACCAGTCCCGATAAGAGTCAAGACAACACTGTGAGAACGGCACACGTTTATCCAGCAAGTCTCTGATAAAGTAGGTCTGTAGCTACATCTGAAAAGGTGCAAGAAGTGTGTTAAATTGTAAAAGTTTCAAACATTCGCCCCACGTTGACTCCAGTCGTGATGTGCACTACCGTGAAACCAGACCCAATAAGGGCTTTCAAAATAAAAGACGAAACAACTGCAATCATAGTATATATTTGCTCATTTAGAAACATTAAATGTACAAGAATGTGGAAGAACTGCACTCTTTTTTGCTATCTTTTTGCTGTCTGAATTGCTGTCAGTTGCGCTTTTGGAAATAACAAGTATAATTAATTATTATAATAATAATAATAATAATAATTATTATTATTATTTTTTTTTTTTTTTTTTTGTTGTTGTTGTGGTTGTTGTTCTATTATGTAATTGTAAAATTAGATAAACATTTTAAATCGGTAATTTATCCCAAATGCTCACTTCAACACCTGCCGCTGTGCTGCACGGTTTTGACCTCAAGTGCAGGCTTTGGAGAGGGGGGCTGTGTGTGGAGAGACTTTTATGTTGAAAAGTTTCTCCCTACGACTCTTCAGAACTCCCCGGCTCCGTGTCCCCGTGTCCTTCCCCACGTGTTTCAGACTGGTCTGTTCCCTGGCCCTGCAGGAGTCCACGCAGCCATGCTGAAGTCCTTAAGCCGCGCTGTGAGTGTCGCTGCCCGTCTGTCCACTAAGACCCCGGCCCGCGCCGTGGAGCCGCTGGTCAGGCCGCCTTTGAGCGCCCCCGGCTCGTCCTCCACCCGGCCCTTCACCCGCTCCCTCTGGATGCTGTGTAGCAGCAACGGAGCCACCTCAGGCGGTAGGCCGAAGCTCCTCACCACGAAGACTGTCATTCCCTCAGTCCCCTGTGGCTGTGGGGGTCTCCACACAGAAGGTAAACCCTCAGTAATCCTCCTTATGTAACGTCTCGATCTGTTTCATCAGCCGGGTCAGCCGGCACCCTATATTACCTCTCTAACCAAGTGAATACTACTGTGATGTTAATCCCACATGTACACTATATGGACAAAAGTATTGGGTTACAACTCCTTTTTAGGGCTCCTTGCTTCTAGTGAAGGGCAAACTTAATGCTTCATCATATTAAGACATTTTGGACAACGCCAGGCTTCCAACTTTGTGGACACAGTTTGGGGACGAACCTTTACTATTTCAGCATGACTGTTCCAGTGCACAAAACAAGCTCCATAAAGATATGGCTGTGGAAAAACTTGACTGGCCCGCAGAAAGCCCTGACCTCAACCCCATCAAACACCTTTGAGATGAACCTTCTCGTCCAACATCAGTGCCTGATCTCATAAATGCTCTACAGAATGAATGGGCACAAATTTCCACGGAGACTCCAACATATTTTTATACACTTTTCCAAGAAGAATGGAAGCTTTTATAGCTGCAAAGGAAGAACCATCTCTATATTAAAGTATGTATTTGAATGAAGCGTCATTAAAGCCCCTGTTGGAGTAATGGTGAGGGACCCCATACTTTTGTCCATGTTTTGTAGCTGAAATCTTGTTTAGGTTTAGCCTGATTAAGGACTGGCATCTGTAACAGTGAATGTGTGCGTAACTGTTCCACTACCAGGGTGTGAAATGCAGAAGTAATCAATGTGTGTGACTCAACTTTGAATGGAAGTGGAAGGTGGAGGTGAGCGGCTTAGGTCGCCCCCATTCATTTATTGCATCAGTTTGACCTTGAATGGCTGATGAAAGTCAAAATAGGGATGAGCTCCCCCACCTTGGATCAGGAATCCCTTATGCCCTTCCAGAGATGAGTGTTTTCAGAATCAAAATCAGAAAACTTATTTGGTCCCAGAGAAAACTGCTTATGTTACAGCTACACAGACAAGAACAATATAAAAAAGTCTAAAGTCCAGTAAAAAAAAAATTGTAGAAATATCTCAATATGAAACACGGTTGTCTACACAAATGCTGGGTATAAATGCTTCAAATATGTAACTTTACAGGTAAGTGAATTACTAATAACACAAGTCATCACATGGTAAGACTTGCATAAGATATTGAACATTGTGATAATATTTTAGCACCTGATAAGAAAATTGCACAGTATTTTCACATGGTAGACTATTGCGCATCATAGCAAAACAATGCACATAGTAGTACACATTGATACTTATATAAACCCTGTACAAAATCGCACAACAAAGTAGCAACAGGCTGTTGCACAGATTTTTATGTGGATGTGTGACAGAGAGAGGAGTTGCAGAGTCTGACAATGGGAAAGAAGAATTTCTTGTAGCATTTGGTGGAGCACTTTATGCTGGTCAGACTGTGGCTAGTCTGTGTTTGTTGAGTGATCAGCTCCCCTCTCTGTTGTTTTGCAGGCGACAAAGCATTTGCAGAATTTCTCTCAGATGAAATTAAAGAGGAGAAGAAGATCCAGAAAAGCAAGTCCCTCCCCAAACTGTCTGGAGGATGGGAGCTCGAACTGAACGGCACGGAAGCAAAGCTCACTCGCTCACTCTCAGGAGAGAAGTAAGAGTTTAGTGAATATGCACATAACTCAGTTCTGCTTCATGACTGAGTTGTAGGCTATTAATTGACTCACAAATCTGGAAATGAGCTATTTGGGTTTTTTTTTTTTTTACAGGGTGACGATCACGTTCAACATTAATAACAGTATCCCCCCGAACCTGGACGAAGAACCAGAGCAGGGTCAGAAGACAGGGGACACTGAGGTATTGACAGTTGTTCCCTTACTTTATTGGCACCATTAGAGTCTGATAGTTTCAGTGTTAGTTATTCTGTACAGACCTATCAGCAGTCAGTTATCTATTTATGCTGTTGTGGTGTGTTTTTTGGATTGTATGACATTTGGCTTCTGTTGTCTTTGCGTGTTTTTCAGCCTGAAATTGTCTCCACACCGAACTTTGTCATTGAAGTAACAAAGCAGGGGGCAAAAAATTCACTGGTGTTTGATTGCCATTTTCCAGAAGATGAGGTAGGTGCTCTAAACTCCTGAACTTAATTTTTGTAAGGTGCTCCTGACCTTAAAAACACAAGTGCAAAATAATTAACTCACCACATGAAATATTTGCCAACCAAAGCCATACCCTTTAACGCTGAAGAATCATTTATTTCAAAGCAGATCAGCCATGGGGAAGGGGAGGAGGAGAGCGATATCTTCGCCATTCGAGAAGTGAGCTTTCAGCCTGAAGGAGAGGCAGACTGGAAGGAGACCAGCTACACGCTCAACACAGACTCTCTGGACTGGGTAAGAACCAGGGCTCGTTTGCACCGGCCGTTCTTTTGTCTGTTACACCAGCAAGAGTAATGTCTCGGCACAGTTACGAGTGCCATCAGAGGTGAAAATCTAAGTAGCAGATTTTAGGGAACCTGGATTATGAAGCTAAACTAAGTGTGCCTGCCTCTGGCAACTGGTGCTGCCAAAGTGAACGTAAGTAGAGGCTCAAGAGTAAAACTTTTATATTGAATAAATGGTTGTCTGCTTGACAAATATAAGAAAAAAAATCAATATGGATGGATACATAAGAAGGGTTTTCAACCTTATCATCTAATGGTTTATTATGTGCTGCTAAATTGTGGCAGTTAACTTTTACGTTTTTCATTTTACAATTTTTCTTTTCATGCTTTCTCACAAGACCACTTACATTCGGATCTAAAATTCTTCGCCCAATTGTTTTGTTCATTTTTCTGAGTGATAAGTACATAGCGCTTATCTGCAAATTTTTGTACATACTAAAATTAGTGCATTTTTTTTGCTCAGTGTAACGTAATTTTAAAAATTCCAGAAATGTGCAGACGTGGGTTCTTTGTAGAGAATGTGGGGCAGCTGGTGGACACAGAAGGCTGTGGTTTCAAATCCCAGGACTGCCACTGAGAAACCCTCGAGAAATAGATGTGCCCACACACTGCTCCTCATGCGCCCTCTGTTGGTAGCAGCCCACAGTGAATGGGTTTACTTCAGAGAAAGAAATTCACACTGTTCAGAAATACTGCTTCTGACTATGAGGGGCAACTTTACTTTGATCAAACCAACAAGGACATTAGCTGACTGGAGTTGCACAAAAGTCTATAGATGACTAAGTATTATCATACATCCCACCCTGCACATCACCTTTTCCAGCTGTTACCCTCAGGAAGGCGGTACTGGACAATAGAAGCCGAAACAGACTGAGAAACAGCACATACAACAGGGCTGTTGCATTAATAAATGATTCAATTGTGCAATATTTATTTTACTACCGTGCAACACTTCTGGGGATAAATTCACTGTGAAATACCAAAATTTTTAGCTTTTACTACCCCGTGATACTTTTAACTTTCATAGTCAACTGTGAATGCTGCTAACTGTACTTTATTTACAGTAGGCCTTCTTGTGTAATTCACAAAATATATAGTATTTTTATTTTATTTCTCTTATACTTGCGCTGAACGGGACTGTGCACAATTTCATTGTTCTTAAAGCACAATGACAAAGATTTTTAAGATGATATCTGGACATAAAAACCCATGAATTTATCTAAAATATTTGAAACTGACAATGTGTTCTCTCCACAGGCACTGTATGACCATTTGATGGACTTCCTGGCTGACCGTGGTGTCGACAACACTTTTGCGGATGAGCTGGTTGAGCTGAGCACAGCGCTAGAGCATCAAGAATATATCAAGTTCTTGGAGGACCTCAGTGGCTTCATCAAATGCCACTGATGTTCATAGTTTTTGCAGTTTCCACTTTTTCTCTCTTCTCTTCCTAATTTGCAACGAGTGTCAGGACAAAATAAACACAACAAACACATTTTATATTCTTTTATATTATTTTCAAATAACTTAAGCATAGTGTACATTCTTCAATGTGGATGTTGACAGATGTTTGTGGAAACAGTTTGGCACTTGAGTGGTTTACACAAGCTGGTGTTTGAGGACTGGAATCAGAACTTTCACTAATATTTTAGACACAGATTAAGCCTTTAGTCTCAAGACTACATAAGCAGTTCAGGAGTCTAAGTCTGGGTTTAATACATGTCAAAATGTCTTTCAAATGAAAATTGTCTTCAGAAATTACAACAAGCCCTCAGTACTCTGCCAAAATTAAACATTTTACATGATCTATACAAAAGACCCTTCTCTCTGTATTTGGATATCTTTCCATCAGTGGTATTGTACAAATAAATGTTAAATCATTCCCGCACGTGTGGTTGATTTCTCAGTGCTTCTTTCGACTCAGTTTCACAGTGACCTTACAGCCTGAAGCTACTCCATCCATATAACAAAAATGCACAAAAATAGTCACACTTTCAGACTCATGTACACTTGCTGTATTGCTATTCATTTTCCCTAGACTTAAAGTCTTTACAGTGCCAAAATATGTCCCCCTTGGCACACCATACTGTTTCAGCAGTATGAGTGATTAGATTGTGCACTGGGAGCCACTTTTATATGCAGTCATTAATGCAATTAAAAAACAGGAATACAGAACCATTTACACTAAGAGCAAATGTTTTGGGATATACCTGTGTCTCAGGATTTGGCTCGGGCCCCTTCCTCCCAGTGAAGGTCAATCAATAGGACATTCATGCCTCCAACTTTGTGGAAAGTTTGGGGAAGAACCTTTTCTATTCCAGCACGACTGTGTCCCAGTGCACAAAGCAATGTCCATGAAAACGTTTTGTGGAAGAGCTTGACTATTTCAATGTAAGGTCAAAGTCTCTGTTGGTGTTATATCAGCTGTCCCAATACTTTTGTCCATATAGCGTACATTGGTCCATTTCTCATGAAATGTTCACATGATGTGGAGGAGCTGGGGTGCTTTCTATAGCAGAATTTTTCTAGTTTATAGGACCTTAATGGCAAACATGTCTATTAGGAAAATAGCCGAGGGACGCTCCTATTGGGCCATCCTCCGTTTTGGGCTACTTTGGAAATGGCGACAAACCCCTCCTCTGGGTATATGTGCATCATCATATACATGATTTCACCAAATCGTACATCTTTCTTGCTGCTCAGAGCAAACTTGGCCTGTGTAGCAGTTTTAATGCACAGGTTACACACTGCATAAACACCATATTGAAAGTATTTAAATAAAAAGTATAGCTTTATTATTTCACAGAAATAAAAAAATACAAATAATTAAAATAAAACTCCCATGATTGATGTTGAATACAAGTCCATCACAGGATGACTGAGAGGTAATCACACACCTGTAGACAAGAAATCTTCAGTTAATTAACAGAACTCCAGTAATCAAGGGCATCTCCTCTGTAGTTTCTGCCTCTTTACATGGGTTGACATTTTGAACTCATGATCCCATACACCATTTGTCAAGAACTGGTCCAGGATCTTTTTTTAACCTTGATAACCACAATAAATGACAGTCTTCTACGTTAAATGAATACTATATTTAGGTTTGCTCCCTGCAGAGGCCGTTTATGTACAGTCACAATTAAAACTAGATGGGTGTGTTAACTTCTGCATACAGCAGTATATTTTGAGTCAACAGATTTTTTTTTTACAAAGAAGTATCCAATTTACAGCGCAATACAGAAGTGGTCTGTGGGGATTAGATTAAAAAAATACTAGAGTATTCCTTTATGGAATAATTTGTGGTCTTTACCTTGCAGCTTATCATAAGGTTTGGTGATCCATCCATGTTGGAGGCTACTGAGAATATGGGGCTCTGGAAACAGTCTTCCATGTGCTCGTTTAACCTTGTCTCAAGTAGATGCTGGATCGCTTCTGGTGTGATATTCCTACCCTGTGGAGACAGTGGAATTTCTTATTTACAATGACTTGTTTAATCTTGAAAAGTGTACCACCATTAAAAGTGATCCATAACTTCCATTTTGATTGTATTTATTCCCAAAGAAGTGCATCTAAAAAGCACATTTATGTGACTTTCCAACCTTTTTTCACACCTAACATGAAAACAGGCAAACTGAATGAATCCAAAACAGGCCATTTTTGCTGCATAGTTTCCATTTATGGACACTGTTGTAATAAACAGTGTTCTTTGAAAATAAAACCAGTAACTTTCTTTTGCTTCTTTTAAGAAAAAGGCAATTCCAGTTTTGCAGTTTTCCTGAGAAAAGCTCTTACTTTATCACAATTCAGTGTATTAATTCAGTGTATTAATTATGGAGCATTCCCAGAAATGTCAACACATTGACTCACCATAGTGTTGATATAAACTCCACAGGGACACAATACAAAATGGCTGTTCACAGTCAGGTTATTCCTGTAATACAGAATGGAATATGAGCAGAGGCTGGAAGAAAAAAACATTACAGCATCCATTCAGATTGCTGTTAGTACTGATGGTCAGAGGAGTCTGAAGAGATGCTCTTTCCACTTACACGTGACATACAGGGCAGATGAGCTTGCCTTCTTCCTCCATTCCATCCACAACCGAGCTGAGATACTGCTCCTCGTACTGCTGGCTTTTGTGGTATTCCTCTATGAGAGAACGTTCTGAGGAAGGGGAACAGACAAAAAAATAAATAAATAAAATCCACCTTCACTATTCCACCTTTTCCCAAATGGTTCCTCAAAGCTCATGTGGCAAGAGATAAATGCAAGACCGATTAATAGTAACCTTGAGACACGAGTTCCTGTTGAATCTCTTCTAGCACTGCCAGTTCGTCCAGTTCCTGCATGTCGCTATACATCTGTGGGATCAAAACAATAGTTATGTTCAACACAGCAAGTGTCTGACTCACTTGGTAAGTAAAAACAAAAACAAAAAAAACTTACATCTTTGATGCCATCTTTCCTCCACAGTGAAGGTAGTGACTGGTTGGCTGACTGTAAGGCACTCCACTCAGTCTCCATGACCTCCTGGACAAGCAGAGAGGCCTTTGAGCCCCCCATGGACTCCCCCATCTGACGGTACTTCTCCAGTAACCGTGCCCGACTGTTCTTTAGCCTCTCTACACATCGCTGGAGGGAAAAAAAAACCCCCCAGCAGAACCGGTGATAAGTGTTGCCTCAAATTGTCAATTGCTTTGAATAAAATCGTCCTCCAAATGAATATAACAACAATAATAACAAAAACAACAATAAAACGTCAATTCGAGTAGTTTGTCACTTCAGCCATATACACAGTGCAAAGGGAAATAAAACAATGTTTCACAAGAACATAAAAAAAAAAATTTCACAAGACTACAGAAGAGCAGATAGGACAAAATACACCGAACAAAAGAGAGCAAGAGTGCAAGAAGAAAACGAGCAAGAAAACAAAAAAAAAACATTTAGTGCAGTTGACGTTTAAATGAACAGTATTATTATTATTATTATTATTATTATTA